>JAQFYE010000374.1:0-38413 GCA_034694305.1 Protaphorura glebata
GCCAGAACCGGAAACTTTGACCGATTTCCTTCAAATTTTCAACATTTACTATTAATCGCATTCTGAAAATACTATAATGCAATTCAAGGTCCTACTTACTACGCAGTTGCGTAATTGCAAAACATATGGGACACCCCTCGTACTTTATGGGTTGGATAGACAGACGGAGGGCCGACTTGAATTGGAAATCTATCTTTTGTAGACTTTCCCTTTTAGTGAAACATGAAACATGAAAAGTGGTGAATGAATACTGTGTACACATATTCAGCGTAAGGAAGATGGAATGGATTACCTTGTGTTATGTTGTAGTCCGCGTGTGTATTTGCGATTGTTGCGATTTGCGAATTTATTCAAACTCGATAGCATTATTTTTTAAAGAGAATTTCTAATTATTTTTGAGCTTGGAAGACTCGCCTGACTGCAATGGGGAAGCACTTCGAAATATTACGAAATTGTAAACCCCCAACTACTTTTAAGGTTAAAGGTTACGGTTAATGGTTGTGTATGGTTATTCAAATTTTTAATTTAATTCGACACGGTTAATGAAAAATAAATGCACTTGGTTTGAGTGAAGTATTAGAAACAAAAACTTCAAGCACCGGAGGGTAGACTGTAACATAGTGGTATAAACCGAGTCCCCGGAGTCGAGGAACTAATATTGTGCTCGACTTTGGTCGTTTTTCATTTTCATTGCTTGCGGAAAGGGAAGATCGCGATCGATTTGACTGATATGCCTCTTTGTTTCTTCTTCGCATCCGCATCCGCATGAACGTGATCTTGAAGACTTGAGAGAGAAAAGGATTGAAGAAGCTAGGAATGCATGCTTAGAGCTCTGTTCTGTTGTTGTAGAGGTTTCTTCAAAAAAATAATAAATATATTTGAGTCTTATCAGATGAGCTACTGAATGAGCTCGTGCACGTTTTATATATTGTTTTCTCTCATGAGGATGGAAATGGGAGGATGAGTCGAAAGTCAGAATAAACATTTATTTTATTTTTCTATTCTTGTACACATTCATCTTTCGAAGGGCTCTTAAATGGAAAGGAAATTGGTTCTTTGTAGCTGCAATTTGTACGCATATGCAATACGATGAAATGATTATTGTGCGGCATGCACAGTATGCCCTCCGTGCTTTTGCCTTGTCAAGAATCAACATGATTGGAAAGGAAAGATTTTAGGATTGAGATTTCTTTTTCCAATTTGAATCTGTTATGCTTACTACTTTATTTCCCAAGATAACGAATTTGATTGATAAAGAATTAGTTATGGTTGAAACGGTACTTGATCTGCTTAGGATAGAATTTATTGTCGGGCATATTTTTTAATACGTATGTTTAACATTTGCGTGTGTGTCTAGTAAATTGAATTCTGCCAGCATTTGTTATTAGATTAATGCTTGTGAACGAATTAAAGGGGTGAAGAAAGAGTTAATCATGTTAATATTAATGTTGTGTGGAAATGTGATGGCAATGTCTAATGGCTGTGGGTGGCTGTGACTGGTGTGGGTAATTAACTAAACAGCATGTTCTACCCACTACTTTTTTATGAATGGACAAATGAATCCTTGGGGTTCACGCTAATTTTGATCTCAGCGGTTGAGGCGCGCTTGAATTAAGGGGAGAGAAAATGTAATGTGTCTTGTTGTAGGTGATGAATGATGATGATGACTTAATTGTGTAAGTGGAATCCTTTTAATTGTGGCTTGTCGACTTTGAGTCTACTCTATAAAGTGGAGTAGAGTAATTAAGTTGTCACTGGTACTAGTGGTAGTGGTACTACTGCTAACTCAGCCAACAACTCTTGCATGCCAAATATACTCGTTTGAAAGATTATGAAATGAAATTATAATTTCATTTCAACCCGGGATTTACTGCTACTACTGACTACTGACTACTGGTTAGGTTGTCACGCATTCTTCATTTTACAAATTGGTTCTAGGTCATTCGGGCGTAGCAGTGAACAAAATTATGGGTTTGGAGAGTAGTGCAGTTGGTTCTGCTACTTGGATACTTTATTTTCATCATGATAGAGTGTCTAAATTATTTTGCGACGTTTATTGACTTGTTTCCAGTTTTATTCTAAATCATTTGAATTTACTTGTTTCCGACAACTTTTGATGTGACATGCATTCATACATCCTGCCCGACGTGTTAAGGTCTCTAATATTTTTTGTTTTACCCAGATTTGGTGGTATTATTTGTCAGGAAGATTGGAACCGTCTTATTCAAATGTGAAAGGGAGTATGGAATTTTAATAAACCTAGCCATAAATTATAAATGATAAAATCTTTAGAAGGTATTTACAACAACGATTTCGCCTAAAACGAGACTTGACAGGAACTTGTGAAACGTTTCAGAGGTCTCTTTAGATCATTGCGACAGGTTTCAAGTGTAATAATTACACTAAATAGAGCAACCATTGCTCCGTTTAGTTGAAATAAAATTTCCCGCGATCCTTGAAATATTTCACGTGATTGCAGAAAATTTTCATTTCATGGCTGAAATGACACGAAACTCGACACAGACAACTATTTGATCTCACATGGTCGGGTCGGGTTGGCTGAAACGACTGATGAAATCGCCGGAGAGCGAATTCATTCATTTCAGGGACCTGCAATCGCTGAAATGAGCCTGCAATCGTTCGAAACGTTTCAGCCTTTTGTATTACACCAAAAATGAGTGCTCTGAAACGTTTCATAAATTCGTTTCAAGGCACGTTTCAGGCGAAATCGTTTCCAGTGTGAAATTGATGCTTAAGGGGTTTTCAAATTGGAATAATTGTAAGTTTAATTTGTGGCACGATTTCAATCAATAGTAAGCTCTTCTACAAATAAAATAGTTATTATCTATCAAGTAAGAGTAAATGGTCTTTTCAAAAGTGAACCGTGAATTGGTAAGACTCTATTTATATAAACTTCAACATAGACACTATACTTTGTTTCCGTTTTAATTTTTTGCTAATCATCCTTCGAATTGACATGTATAGGGCAGGAAATGAAATAAGTAACTTCATTTGAGTTGAGTATAATACAGTGTGGTACACGAGCCGAGTCCCGACATAAATGTGTTGACGGGATTTATGCTTTTTTGCTGTCGGAGGTAATTTGAGTTGGTTAACGACATGGTGGGAAGCTGTGAGCAAAGAGGAGGCGAACTTGTACAATGTGTAAAATCAACTCCGCGCTTCACGGATTTTTATTGTTTCCTGTCTATGCTTTCTCCGCTTGTCCTCGTTTTCCAACTCTTTGGAATCCGAATCCCTCTAGGCTTTTGTCATCCAATTCCCTTTTCATTTTCACTTACTTTGGACTATTTTATGTCCCGGCAGGTTGAATTTTCACCCTTTAGGTAAGTTATTGCGGAAAGAAATGTCATACGCGGTCAAATATATGTCGCCGTCTTGAGAGTCCACTTAATGCCGTAACGTAGATATGGATATGTACTAGACAATTGTCCCTAGGGCGGGAATAGAGTGGTCATATTGAAAAGGTGGTCGGCCAATTGAAGTGATAAACCTTGACAATAGCACTAATAGCAGTAACAAGTTTCATGTGTCAATCAGCATGTGGGATTCGAATTTGTATCTCTTGTACTGTGGACAATCGGGGTCATTTTGTAAAATGTTTACTGGAAACTGTACATGCTCAAGCTTTAAGGATTTCTGTCAAAAAGTTAAGTAAGCCTAGTCTGGTTTTCTTTTCAAACTGACTAGAGCTTTTAACTGACGACTCGTAAAATACTCCTGTGCGTGTGGTAAAAAAAAAGGTTGACAGTTGAACCAGAAGGGACGAAATGATGAATTACTGCTAAAGTGCTTTCGATCTTGACTATATAGACTAGGTTTCATGAAATCCCCCGAAGGGACTTTTTGGATTTTTCTTGAGCCGTATAGTCTTGATGGTAAACTTTATAAGGTGAATGGTGATACGTGGTTTAACTCCTTGGTAGTGACTAGGTAGCTTTCAATTGTTGACTGACGGTACATTACGTCTTGAGAGCTGAACCGACTGGAAGGAAGCTTTTCAGCATTACGTTTCTGCGGCTCGTCAAAAAAAAGTTAAACTCTATAAAATAAGAACTTTTAAAGATTTTCGGAGACCCGCTGAGAAACCTTTAAGAAAATGAAAGGGCGGTTTGTCATTGCTCGTCACTCTTTGGGTGTTCATTTCATTTTCATTGTGTGTGAACGTAGCATCAAATACCCTTCTATAGTTTGGTATGGAAGTAGAGCTTTAATACTCTAGAGGACGGGATTTGTTTGTTCAACTTTACGTCAACTTCTCATGTTCGATTCGGCACGTACAACCTATTTTCTGGAGATAATTAATGTTGGTTTGTCAGGTTACGGGTTACGGTATGGTATGGAAGTTAGGCGGGGGCAAAATGCTTTAATGTCAACAGCCTGGGCAAAGACCTACAATATTGGATGAGAAGTGTTCGTTTGATTCGGTTAGTTAGGATTGTCTTCGTTGAGCGCAGATGTTTGGGAGTTTAAAGAATTTGACTTTATCCAGGATTTCCTTGAGGGCTTTCTGTATTTGTTGGGTTTACTTTGCGTCGTCAACTTTTTCTACGAATAAAAAATTTTTTGAGCAAGAATGTTAAACCTTCTGTGGGAATGGATGAGTTCACGTGGTTAATCTGATGGAATGGAATTTAGACTTCTTTTGCCTGGAAGGAAGGAAAAGAAATGAGATGGAGAAGGAAGAGAGCAATAAATCTAAATTTCACTCTAAAATCTTATTAATAGTCTGAGAACATTATCCAGTTTGTGGAAGGAATATAGCACAAGTACATAGAGGAAAGAATGCGTTGAATTTTAAATGCCATGGCCGTTTTCTCAAGAGAAATCCGAACATATCATTAAGAATTTATAGAGCGATAGCAGACAGCATTACGACCTTCACCAGTAAAAGAAAAGAAAGTTACGAGATAGTAAAGTACTTGTTTCAAGATTAGTCCGGAATCTGTTTCTTCTTCTCTTCCTTCAGGGTTCATGTTCAACTATTCAATGAATTTTTTGGATGGATAACAAAAATTTGTTAGCTTTTTGAATTTGATAATCTGCCCTGGTGGGCTGACCCATTGACCATTTAAGAGAATAAAAATCTGAGCCTTCTTGGTTTCCATTAAAAAGATGAGAAGATTACATAAGATGATGAAAGGTAACGGGGTATGAATAACAAGTAGGATCTGTTATCTTTAAGTCCCTCTTCTTTCGTCTGTCGTGTGAAGGAATGCAGCCCCTTGGCACTTTTTTAACGCTCAGACTCGACTTGCGTGACTAGACCCATTGTAAATGTAAATTTTTATTTCTAACCAGTCAAATCAAACGGTTAAAACAAAAGAACCGCGTGCTGTGCTGCCTCATTTTCATTATTCAGAACAAAAAAAAACGACTTATGTTCCTAGTGTAGTGATAGACACTTGACTAGATAAATAAAACGTAGTGAGATAAGCGTCTAATTGATCATTGAATTTTCTTTTCCATTGCATTGTATGTACACTAACTCAATAATCAAAACAATTAAAAAGCGCACAGAACATAGTTTGGGTGTTTTGTTTGGCGATGACATGACAAGGTGATCGTAATTGGTCATCAAATTATTAAATGCGAATGCAATTACGAAATGATGGAATGAAAGAAATTTCAGAATTCTTGAGTAGAAATGTGCAATACATACATTTGGACACATAAAATTTGTTTTGTGTTGTGTGTTCCTGCTGATTATGATTATGTATGTAGGAGGGAGGTGATGGTGACCATAATAGTAGCCTTGTTGCATAACTAGAAAAAACTGCCACTTACTTAGTTATCGTTACTAGAGAAAACAAGTGTTGTTAAACGTCAACCTCTTTGCATAAATGATACCCTTTGCGTCAGGTGAGCATAATAATATTAGACACGCTAAAGAGATTTTGATGATTTGAGTTTCATTTATTCTTTCTGTGTAATATTATGTTGGCTGCCACGGAATTATAATGACGAATCGTCGTATGCCATACAAGACGTAGACTCACCAAGGCAAGTCCATGGCCTTATGTGGAGACCTAATTTGCATAAATATTCAAAAATTAAACATGCAAAGGGGACTTCTTCTAGTCCATTGTATTGTGTGTATTGTATTATTTGTTTTACACGACAAGATGAAATTATTATTATGTGAAACTAGGAACAAATAAGATTATGATTCATTTCTCATTTCTTTGGGTTGTGTCGTGTTAGAGAAGAATTGTAATGATTATGAGTGGGTGGGCCAACTGATTATGATTATGAGAAGGTTTGCCCACATGTCCAAGGTATTAAGTCAAATTGAGCATGAGGTCAAATGCTTGGAAGTTTTTGGTGAAACTATTGATTGATGCATTTCCTGCGACATATAACAGCATTTGCTATCGTACGTATAACGTTACACCCTTGGATATTAGAAATAGTCATGAGTGAGTAATTATTTACAGCGCCTTTATTGGTAGTACTGGCTGACAGTATTTGCAATTTAATTAATTTTTTTTAAATTTTGTTCATTTCAGGAGAGTCCGATGGTGACAGGAAAGATGGAGAGTAATAATAAGAGTGAAAAGAAAACTGCACACCAGGAACTCGGTGAGAAGTCTGTGGAAGTGATAAGTGATAAAGGAAACCATAGTAGTGCTGATGATGACGAGGTGGTGGTAATTGAAGAGACTGAAGACGTGTTGAACGAAGTTGAATGTACCAGCTGTTATACGACTATTTCCAAGGAAAGTTTGAAGGATCAATTGACTGATTCACTCTGGACAAACTTGAGGAACAGAGTTGTGCCTTGGTTTTGTGAAGATTGTCGTACTTGCTCTAGCTGCGGAGATGGTGGACAACAAGTAATTATCAATTATGGTTTTATTTTAACCAACTTTTGCTAATTTTTGTCTAATTTTTTTAATTTCTAGTCCAAGTTGCTCCTGTCCTGTGGCAATTGTGGAAAATCCTTTCATCGAGCTTGTATGGCTTCTCTGGATACGTCTGAAAGTCAGGATAACATAAAATGTCCAGCCTGCAACTATGACTGTCTTGTCCATCACAAACCAAGGTGTAACATAGACGATGAAATTGAGGAATCATCGGCACAAACTTCATATTCGTCACGTCAAATCAGATCTCCACCGAAAAAGCGTGGCCGCCCGAGAAAATTTTCATCCCCAGATGGGAAACATTCATCTAGTCAAGAAAATAAAATGATACCACTTTACTCTCACACTTCAGACGGGGAAGACGCTGACAATGAAGATGAAGAACCAGCAGCTTCTGAACTGCATAGACCAGTTAAGACCAAGTCCGTCGTTCCAGAAGTTATCGAGTTGGGAGATGAAAGTCAAGACGTTGAAGTTAAGATTGAGAACCCAGAAATATTAAATCCCGCCGAAAATCTCTCCGGTGATGGGGTGGATGAGTTAGGTAAACCTAAAGGTCTCGTTGACGCCCTTACGAGATTCTTTACACCGACCAGTCGAAAGAGAGCTTGCACTGCGAAGAAGGAAGATGAAGCGGAAAAGAAAGAAAAAGAGAAAGAAAAGGGTTCAATGAGTGACTCGGGCTTGAGTTCAAAATCGAAGAAACCTGCTACTGCCCGCAAAACAGTTTCCGCTGCTGCAGAAATGGAAACTCCTCTTGTGTTTGTAGATGATTTGGATCAGACACCACCAAAAGAAAAGTCACACAAGAAGTTGGTCAAACGTCCCACCGTTTCTCCAAGCGTAGCTTCTCTAAAGGTCAGATCAGATTCTAAAGCCAAGAGCCGCAAGAGTAAAAGCCATAGTCCCGTAGCCAAAAGTAGGAGTAGAAGTCCAGAAAGAAAACTCACAGAGGAAATTATTCCCGCTGTCCTTGGCAAAACAAACGCCGGTTCACCGAAGAGAAAGTCGAAGGCCAAAAATGAACGGCCTGATAGTAATCAACGATCTCCAAGTCCAGCAAAGTCAAGAAAGAATGCCACTCCTATTCTGGCAATAGTAGAAAGTCCCGCCACACTAACTACTCCGAAGAAACGTGGAAGACCTCGAAAAGCAAATGCAGATTCTACTGAAGGAGAAGATACAGAAGTGACAGTAGAAGTCAAGGGGCGTAAAAAAGGAATGAAATCCGCAAGTGTCAGTCCCGTGAGAGAAAGTAAATCAGATAAGAAAAATACTTCCACGATAAAAGAACGTCGCGTGTCTCCGAGTCATGTTGTTGATGCATTAATTGCCAGTGTGAGCCAAGTTAAAGTTTCAGTACCGGTAATTACTCCACAGATGGGTACTCCTAAAAGAGGACGCCCAAGAAAGACAAAATTTGACGATGATAGTCATACGGACACTAAGGATGAGCACACCGATGCCGAAGTCGAGCCTCCCAAAAGTCAGAAACGCGAAACATCGGCTAGCCCGAGGAGAGGTAAAGGTGGAGAAAAACAAGGAAAAGGAAAGAAAGCTGAGAGTGAAAGCCCTGAAAGAAAAATAGAATCCCCAAGTAAAAAGTCCAAAACTATTAAAGCTGTGACGAACATAATTGAAACACCAACAGGCGTGTCGAAGTTAAAGATTTCAAAGAAGAACCTCCTCAATCGAAAGAACAGTAGTGAAAAGCTTGCTGATGAGTTGGACAAAACTAAACATAAGTTATCTCCCACAGATGCAGGAAAAGTTGCTGCTCTCGTCAAAGAAAGAACTGTTAAAGTTTTGGCGGATTCGCCAACTCCAGTTTCTAAAAAGAAAGTTAGAAGCCCCAGCCGTGTCACTGAGAAATTGGCGAGTCCGATTCTAACGCTAACACCGAAATCGACGGAGAAAGGTAAAGGATTGAACAAGTCACCAAGACCAAAAAGAGTTTCAAAAATGACACCGAAAATGGAAGCGGCTGAAAAAGAAGTTGCAAAGGGTAAGAAGGACAAGTCTGGGAAAGCAAAAGAAAATTCAGTCGCAGAGATTCAAACTCCGACTGGACTTGGCGAACCTAAAAAGAAATTTAACGCAAGGACAAAACTGTCTCTTACTCCAGTTCCCCTTGGTGGGACACCTCAGCAGTCTGAAGCTCCTTTACTGGGTGTGAAAATGAAGAAGAGGGCTTTGAAGAAAGTTATTGTCAAGGACAAACTGAAGCGGAAGGAAAAAGCATCGAAGTTGTTGAAGAAAGCTAAGGTTTTACAGCCAAAGGCTAAGAATGCAACTCCTAAGATAAATCCCAATGCTGATGCTGACAAATGGTCTGATCAAGAGGAACGTCCACCCAAAATTAATCAATCAAAAAGTAAGTTGGATTGGAAATGAATTCGCTAAGACGCCATAAATAATCGTTTGTGCTTGTGTTAATATAACTTATATTTTTTATAGGATTTCTGGCAGGAGCTCCACTTCCTGACGATGTAACAGATACGGATTTTGAAATGTTTCAAAAGGCTCAGAAAAAGGCTAACGAGGTACATTTTCGTCGTTTTTCATAAATTACAGATCAAACCGTAAGACCGAGTTACTCAGTACATTAGTTTTTAGAGTAACGACATTAGTCTATGTGATATTTTAAGGCTAGTTCTTGTTTGATAATGAAAGTAAAGAGTTTTGTAAGTTTGATTGACTTCATTTTGTAATTTATCCTTTGCGAATTTAGATAATTGGTGGGGAAGTGAAGGCCGAAGACGACGAAAATAATCCGGTTACTGTCAATGGAATAGTTGCAAAATCCACCAGCCAACTGAAATGCCCACGCGCGATTGAATTTGGGAAATATGAGATTCAGACCTGGTATTCTTCTCCTTACCCGCAAGAATATGCTAGGTATGTACATTACGGGATACTAATAACATCGACATTTTAAAACCAAATTGTGATTTTTCATATATAATTTTGTGCGCAGATTGTCGAAACTGTTCCTGTGCGAATTTTGCTTGAAATATACAAAGAGTAAAGCAATTCTACAAAGGCATATGTGGAAATGTCTGCTACGACATCCACCAGGAACCGAAATTTACCGAGGAGACGACGTATCCGTTTTTGAGGTGAGTTGAGTATTTACTTGATGAATGTTTTCAATTTTTATTTTAAACGTTTAAATTAAACAGGCAAGTTTGTTTAGTTTAAAGGTCCCAACAAATCTAGATCACCAGTGCCACGGCATGTTTGCAAGACAAGTAGACCTGAAACATAAACACTGATCTTTTTAAATTTTTTTCCAGGTGGACGGAAACAGCAATAAAATCTACTGCCAGAATCTCTGTCTTTTGGCAAAATTATTTTTAGATCACAAAACTCTGTACTATGATGTTGAGCCCTTCTTGTTTTATGTGTTGACTAAGAATGACAGATACGTAAGTTTTTTAAAGATTGTTTCAAATGAGAATATCGAAGGAGTGTAAGTCATGTCTAGTCTAACTATCGAATCATTCTATTTTTTCATCCACTTTGAAACAGGGATGTCATCTCGTCGGGTATTTTTCAAAGGAGAAACTCTGCCAACAAAAATATAACGTGTCTTGTATAATGACTTTGCCCCAATATCAACGCCAAGGCTTTGGGCGATTCCTCATTCATTTCAGTAAGTTGAATGTTTTGCTTTAGATTATCGACCGCTTTACGAAAATGTAGAGCATAAAAAAATAAGTTTTCACATATTTCTTGTTAACCCGAATGCTGACTTGGCGAACTGTCAATAATGTTTGCTTTAGTAGTCCAGAAATAATAGTAATTCATCAGCTCAGAGAAGGAAGAGCCCCTGTTTAATTGCACAACTTCTAATAAAACTCCTAATCGGCACTGACCTCTATTTTAATGACTAATGTTTTTGCGCTGAATTTTTTTTATTAAGCTCATTCTCGAAGGCGTATAAAATTGGCCTTTGAGTTATGGAAAATGTGACTTATTTTGAATTTTAATAGGAGAGCAATTTAGAGTTTATGTCTAACCATTTTAAAAATTAATTACATTTTTAGGTTACCTCTTATCCAAAATGGAAAAGGTCCTGGGAACTCCAGAAAAACCTTTGTCAGATTTGGGGCGAGTATCCTACCATTCCTATTGGAAATCAACCGTTTTGGAATATCTTCATGAAATCGGAAAAGTTCCATCAATCACTATAGATGTGAGTAATAATTTTTCTGGGTCACAATTTGTGTGAATTACAAAAGATTCACAAGTAGATTATTTTAACTGATTTTTTGTCTTCGTGTGTGTGTTTTTCACAGCAAATCAGCCAAGCAACCGGTATGTGTGGTCAAGACATTGCAACAGCTCTGCAAATTCTTAATTTTGTCAAAAGAATCCCGGACGCAGGTAGCGGGCCACGGGGATATAAAATGGCACTTTGTGTTGACTGGAAACTGGTGGAATCTCACGCTGCTCGAGTAGCCGTAAGCAAAACTCGAATTAATTGTGACCCAGATGGTCTTCGGTGGAGGCCGTTGATTTATAAATATGGTGATGAAGACAATGGGAGTGGAACCAGTGGTTCTCCAACCACTGAAGTTGTTTCACCAATAAGGAAAACCCCGGTCGCGGCAGCGGTATCTTCTCCTGAGCGCCGAAAATCGGATGTCGTGAAGTGCCCTGTCAAAATTAACAACAAAGGTGGTAAGAAGAAACGAAGTAAGAAATTAAAAGAGAGAGTAGTACCTGAAAAGCGTAAATCGGAATCTGAAGAATCCGAAGATTCTGAGGAAGAAGAAAATGATGAAGAGGACACTACCAGTGAAGACAGTCATGAAAGGAGAGAGAAAGACCGTGACGGTGATGCGGCGGATCATCCGGATCACGATTTGGATAGTTCCGATCAAGAAGACAAGGACACTCCGAAGAAGGCATTTAACAAGAAGTCACGAAGTGCAAATGGTAAAGACAAGTCAGACTCACAACGGCACCCATCACCAGCCAGACGTGGAAGAAAACGAAAGATGACGGTAGACTCATTGGATGATGATGACGGTTTTGATGAAAAGTCGAAGGACAAACTTTTAGGGAAAGTTTTGAAAGCACGGGCCAAGAAAGTTGCGAATCTTGAAGAAGAAGAGAATGCCCATTCAATTCGAAAATCAACAGAGAAATGTTTACGTCGTATTTCTATACAGAATGTAAACAAGAAAGAAGTAGAAGTGCTAGTTCAGAAAGACCCTGTGACGGAAAAGAAAAAACACAGACGTGAAACTGTGGTCAAAGTGAAGAAAAGACGAGAATCAAAATCTCCAGGTCTCACTATAATCCACGGAGAACAATTTGATGGCGAACCAGTTCCTCTCGAGCCTCGAATTACTATTACATTGCCAGTGAGAGAGTCAGTGGAAAGTGAAGGATCTGAACCCCAAAGTAGTTCAGAAAAAGATACGAAGAAGGAACCAGACAGTGAGCCCGTTGACCCAGAGAAGCAAAAGAAAGCAAGGGCGGATCGTTATAACAGACGAACCTCTAAAAGGACCCATGGAGATGATGATGGAGATGATCGTGATAAAAGATCTAGTATGTCAAATTCTCCACCAGCTCCGCCAATAATCAAAAAGAAATCAAGGAAAGAAGACTTGGATTTAATGTCAAAAGATAAGTCCACATCGAATCCGCAACCGAAAAAAGGAAAGAAAATTCGACGGTTCAAGGGCTACAAATATTGGGGAGCTCCACCGTCGAGTGCAAAAAGGAAAAAGAAACCAGTTGCAATTGTAGCTCCGACTACTTCTATTTCCTTAACCAGCACTGGAACTTCAAGTTCGGTGTCATGTGCAACAACGTCTTCGACAGCAGTCGTAACTTGTGAAACAAATTCTACAGTACATGAAGAACGTAGAAGGAATAGTGAGGATTCTGGGCAGAAAGAGTCATCTTCATTGAAGCAAACAACTTCACAGGCGCAGCATAATATTTCGGAAGAAGACTTAGCTAAGGAAGGTGAAGAATTTGGTAAAAATGCTCTCAAGAATTTTGAAGATGACGAATTGGATGATTTGGACAGTGATACCGAGACATCTACGGCAGGATCAATGCGTCGCCAGCATTTTGACATTTTTGATAAACATCATAGGTCTACCTCCGAAAATAATTTCTCATCATCTAATTTTGTTCACGAATTGACTACAAGTAACGTGAATAGTTTGACAGACAATATTGAGGATGAATATTCTCATCATTCGAATTTTGATGATATGCGTGGTGACCCGGAGAGACCAAAAGAACCGGATTCTGAGAGCCTTCGTGTTATTCCAAGCGGTCCTTCAAGTTGTAATACTGTGTATGATGATTCTGACCTGAGTAGTCACACAAGTCTTCCGCCTTCAAATGGAAATGGCGGAAATGGGCAAATCTATGAACAAGATAATCGAAGCTCTAGTTCTTGTAGTGGTGGAAATCTGTCTAGCTCAGCGGCTCCGACCCAAATCATTCAATCCCAAACTCAGGCACAGCAGCAACAAAAACAGCAGCAGCAACAACAACAACAACAACAACCAGCACAAGTTAATCCTCCCCGTGGTCCTGTTCTTGTAATGCCACCTCATTCACAAGTTCAATCAGCTCCACAAACTGTAACTCAAAATCAAAGTCCTCCAATGCCGTATCAATCTCCTGTTCAACACCAACAGCAAACGACGAATCATATTCCTCAGCCGCAACAACAACAACAACAACAAACAATCCAAAAAGGTACGAGTTGAGACAATGATTTTGAAATTTGCTATCAATATTAAATTCATTCAAATCTTGAACATTTATTTATTTTTCCAGTATCGAGTCAAGTTTCTCAACCTCACACCAAGCCACATATGAACATGCCATCGCCATCATCATGTCAAATCCAGCAACAACAACAACAACAGCTCCAACAACAACAACAACAGCAGCAGCATCAGGACTTGAATAATATGGCAAATATGGGCTACTCCCATATGTCAAATTTGTCTGTTCCAAACTATGGCCATGTTCATAGTAACCAGTCTTGTCCACCGGGCAGTGTCGAAGCTATGGATTCCTCGGGTCAAGGAAATCTAGAGTCACCGCACTCAATCGGGAGTAACAGTTCGGTTGAAACTCTTCACCCCCATGGTCCTCCGTCTGTTGAAAACTATCATCATTCTCAACAACACCAACATCAGCATCAACAATATCAGCACCAACAACAGATGTATGACACGATGCATGGTATGGCCCATTCTCCAGCGGTTATGTGTAACTCAGTGACTCCGCAGTCACATACTCCCCAACAACAGATTTCGCAGCAGCACATGAGTCATAAATCTTCCACAGTTCAGAGTAAGTATGATTTTTTTAGTAATTTACAAATTATTTATTGGAGCGTTTAATAACCAATGAATTACTTTTTGAATTCAGACATGAATTATCTAAACTCGGCCCCTCCCACGCCGCAAAGTATGAATATGCATCATTCTTCCCCTCCTACCCCTCAAACGGTTCATCACCACCCTTCGCCACCACAAGTTCATCAACATCACTTGTCTCAACCATCACCTCCGTCTACACAAAATTATCAGCATCATCCCTCACCCCCAACCCCGCACCAACCCCAACAACAATCTCAACAACTTTCCCAGTCACAACAACAAATCCAACATCAGCAATCGACTGGGAAATCTCAAATATCTCCTCACATTACTCAACAAGGAGCAAGTTCTCCACAAAATTTAAGTGTGTATCAACAGCAACACTACGCTGGTGGAAAACAACCAATGTCACCAAATCCACCTTCAAGAATGATGTCTTGTCAGTCACCTTCAGTTCCGCAACAAACAGCACATTCTCCACAAAATTTATCCGCTTACCCTACACAGCAACAATCAACGCAACATCAACAACAACAGCAAATGATGAATTACCATCATCAAGTTGAAATGCATTCCCATTCTTCTCATCATCCTCTGACTCATAGTAGTCATACATCTGTGATACATCAGCGAACATTGGCTCCGTCTCCCATGCCACCTGCTCATCATCAATCTTCACAAGGTATGATTCTTGTCAACTATTTGATAAGACTATTAAAATATGGGATGAGTGAACGATTTTTGAGTGAAAAGTATTTTGACATAATTTTGTTTTCAAAACAGGTCATCAAATTGACAGCAGGATGGCAGCTGCTTATGGTCATACTCCTCATAATATCCACAGCAGTAGTCAAGCGTCATCCTCGAGCTCGTCTTATTCAAGTCTTTATCATCGTCCACAACCATCATCACACCCTCAGCAGCATAATTCTTCGGCAATCCCTCCAGCGTCACCAGCCCCTTCAATGGCTTCGATAACGTCAAATTCTTCTCAACAATCCTCGCATTCGCAGTCAAGGTCACATCAAGGGTCTTCTTCATCTGCTGCTCAGCAGCAGGCATCTTGTCCTAGCCTAATGAAATTACAACAGCTAACAGGTTCCATAGAAAGATGTCAATCAATTCCACCAACAAGAAATATTATGACACCGCCCCCACAACATAACACTCCATCACCTACTGCACTCGCAAGACCCGCATCTGTGGCTCCTAACTTTATGGGGACGGTTGGTTCTTCAATGGCGTCTTATCAGAACTATTACCCCATTCATGCTGCTGCTGCTTCTCAGCATAATATAGCTCCGCCATCCAAGTCGTCGTCGTCTAGCAGAAGTTCTGGAGGGACTTCGGCTTCAGCCACGTCGAGTGGTGGATCTTCATCAAAATCCTCCTCAAAGTCCTCTTCAAGGCATTCTTCTTCAGCCCATGGCTCATCCTCATCATCACAGAGTTTAATTCCTCCAAGTCCAGCCGCACCAACTCTTACGCCAACATTTAGTCATTTACATGGTCAGTATGGACATTATCAGCAATCTTTGGTGGCTGCACAATATTTTGCTGGAATGGGAACGATGGGAAGCAGTGCATTTCTTCAACAAACTCAAGCCATGTCAATGATGCATGGTCATGGAACTCCAGGTTCTGGAGGTGGAAACCCCGCGGGGCAATACCAGGATCCAAGGACAGGACATGGTCAATCTGCTTCAATGTACTCTTATAATCCTTACTCGGCCCATCCTTCCCTTATGCCCCAGTTGAATAATCCCACTATGAGAAGATAAGCATTTAGTTTAAGTTTAGACTAGACACAGTGACCTCGCTACAGCATTTCTTTTAATTTACTTTACTCAACGTTGTGCATTTTTAGAATGAATTTACTTGGTTTGAATTCAGTTAGTTTATGGAATGTAAATGTCTACTTGTAATTTATGATTTTAATGTGTGTGGAAAGTTTTTTTTACCATTTCTGAAAATACAGTTTGGTTTTGTTTGGTCCAGATGGCGGTATCATTATCCTCATGCTGTGTAATGTTTTAATGTTGTAAATATGATAATTCTTACTCCGACAATTTGCCGGGTTAAAACTTGTTATTTATTCATGTTATTAGTCGGCAAGAAGGAAAACAAAACTGAAAAGTTAGTTGGGATTTTCGAAATAGAATGACGATCTACGAAGCTAAATTTATGGCAGATATTTGTTGTAATTCATAAAATCATATCCTGTGATGCTTGCTTTTCTTCAAGTTTGTAGTTCGTAGGGAAACATGACTATGCAGAACGGGTGGGGCAGAAAAGAACGATTACTGAAAATTATTAACATAAATAATTAAGAAATGAATAGAGTTTTACTGTTGTGAATTAGATTGAGACAAGCATTCTATTACAAGTTAACATTCTTTCGTCAAAAAATTAAGAATCGAAAAAAATGAACTAGAATAAGTATTCGTGTATATTCTTGTCTACTGGTCTGTCAATTGGAGCATAAATAAAGTCAGCTATGTTAATCTCATTGACTTTTGGACATTGTTGTGATTTTATTTCTGTAGAGAACTAGTCAAAGCGTCGTAGGCAAATAAATGATCACGAGAGTAGGTACTTTCTTAATATGAAGGTGAAAGTTCTTCCCGGACGACCCAGAGATCGACTTGCTATAAATTCTGGAATCCCTTACCGTTGGACACAAAATTAGCATCAACACTATTTGACACGCTTGTAAAAAAGTATATTATCGATCAACGATTATGCATTTACATTTGAATACTTACGTACATGATTTGACCTTTCACGACTATTTTATTCTTGTTTTAGTAGTACTAGTGTGTTCTTGCTTGAAAAAACTGCAATGGGAATGCAACAAATTACATAAATCGGAATCAATCAATCATTGTACTCGATTTAAAGTTGCGTCTGGAGCTTTTCCCTACGTCTCTCAAGGCCAGAGTGAAAACTAACACTTTCTCTGAAAAATTCGTGATTAATCTACCGCGCCTTACGAGCGAATGGTCATATCCTTAATTCAGGCTACGAGAACCAGGGATTAGCTGGGCTGTGGTTTTGTGGCCAAGGGTTGTCATGGCGGGTTTCCGTTCGAGACGTTCTTGTCTGATACAAGCATGGACAAGAACGACAAACTCTTGTCCACTTTTCGCTCTTTTGTCTGTGCCTTCAGAGATTCAAAACATTGACTTCCGGTTCCCGATAGACACAGTCAAAAAATGAGGAATTGGGCAAATATCTCGTTCATTATAACTTTAACCTTAGGAATTTTTCAATTTGGGGTCATCCAATGCGAAAATTGTCCATGTCAGAATGGTGGGATTTGCGAGTCGGATCAACTGCCGAATTGCAAGTGCGTGAAAGGATTTTACGGAGAAGTCTGTGAGTTCATCGATGAATGTCAAAACAACCCTTGTCCAGGTTTTTCAACTTGTCTAAGACAAGGAGATGGTTTTAAATGTGTTTGTCGGGATGGCTACAAAGGTGACACGTGTGAAATTAGAAACCCTTGTTTCTTTAATGATGACTGTTTCAACAATGGTGTGTGTGTCCCCGAATCAAATTACAAATCCCACTGTCTTTGTGACGAAGAATTCTATGGAAAATATTGTCAATTCACAAATAGTTGCATAGATTTCCCCTGCCGACCTGGAGAGAAATGTAGAAACGATGAGGATGCGTATCATTGTGAATGCGAGACTGGATTTAGTGGTCAAAATTGTCAAGAGAGAGATCCTTGTATTCTGGACAAAATCGTCTGCTTAAATGGTCAATATTGTCAAAGAATTGACGACAAGACAGCAAAATGCAGTTGCAGAGAAAGTGACGGGGAAAGTTGTGGACCAAAGAAAACTAATTTATGCTCATTGGATGTTTCGCCGTGTTTGAATGGTGGAATGTGCAAAATAATTCCAGGAGTTGAGAATAAATTAGAATGTAAATGTCCGACTGGATTCAATGGATTATTTTGTGAGATCAGAAATCCGTGCAAATTGAACCCGATTTTATGTGGCCAGCATACAATAACTGGAACTTGCCATCGGTTGAGTGACACTGAAGTGAAATGTTAGTGATCTTTTATTTGTATAATCCTAGAGTAATATTTTATTGAATGTTTTGAATATTTTTAGGTGAATGCTTTGAAAATTTTTATGGTGATAACTGCGAGATGGAGGATGTCTGTCGCTCAAACCCTTGCTTGAATGAAGGAATTTGTAGAAATGAAGTGAAAGCTAATTTTGAGTGTCAATGTCCACAATATTATTACGGGAAAACTTGTGAAATTCATGTAAAACATTCTCCTGATACGACTACTAAGATTCCTTTTGAGAATCAGGAGGATAAACTTTCGATTCCGAAATCTGATGGTTTCGTGATTCCGGAAAAGGCATTTGTTGGGGAGAAAGTCAACTTTCACGCTGCAGTATTGCCTGAAAAGCTAACATCAGATGTTCACTTTCAATGGATTTTTGGGGACGGAACTTCACACAAGATCGGTGTACCGGACATTTTTCAGTTATATCGCAACCGCAAAAGAGATTCCAACGATGACGATGGTAAATGAGCTCATTGTATGTAATGGGGAATCGTTATTTAGCCTTAATTTTGTAACGATCGTAGAGAAGAATTATTTTCTTACCTCCTTTTCGTAAAATTTTCATCCCTATCTTCTAACACCATTATCCGGAGAAGAACTCGGACGAAAGTCATTCCTTATTTCCGACATATTCAAAGATACTATTGAAACTATAATACTTTTGACTGCGTAAAGTTAAGAATACTTGCTCTGAAGGGACACACTTAAACACTAAAGGATGCCAAAATTCCGTAGACACTTAGGAACTCGTTTAAGGGATTTGGTTATGACTTGGTAAACTGCTATGGCCGCTGTTAACAAAGTTTGCGAAGGTGTCCTCAACCCCCGCATCGCGTGGCATACATAAAATGAATCAAGAATTACTCTTGTGACCGTAGTTTACATTTTTGGTTAGGATTGGAATCAAGATCTAACCAAATTTTCAGCTTAATCCTACAGGAACTGGTCCCCATAACTTGAAAGCGACCAGCAGTCGATACTTCCAAAATCTTACAACTAAGAACGTATTGTTTCCTAATCCCAAATAAATTACTATTAAATAAATTTCATTATTTTTAGAAGTAAATCAGCCCATGCTCTATGCCATGGAGCACGTCTACAATCATACCGGAGTATTTTCAGTCCAAATATTCGCTGTGTCCGACCTGAGCGGAGAAAAAAATCTAAAGAAAACGGCTAAAGTGACTATTGATGAAGGAAAGTGTATTTCGACCGTGCGAATTCATAACGTGTAAGCACAATTTTGATTTGTATGGGTAATATTCAAGTCTGGATAGGATTGAAATTTTGAAATTTCTCACGTGAAGTCATGACACAATTCATACCCAAGGCAGGATTAGGGTCAAGATGATGTTATTATAGAAATATTACAACATACTAGCATTCGATACAAAGTAACAATTCACAAAAATTTTGTAAAACAGGTTAGCTGTTGACTACACTCAGAAATACTTACTCAGAAGCTCGTGTTATAAAATTGAGTAAAAAGTGAAATATTTAACTTCCGTAACTGGCCTGCTCGAAATCAAGCCATGTCTAATTTCTTAATGATTTAGACGAGAGTTGGAAAGTGTTGGAAAGTCTAATTCTATCCTTCTATGTAGTACTATAAGTTCGCAATAAACTTTAATTATTGGATTGGGTTGGATACGTATTTTTGTTAAGTAATTAGCTTCATAGTCCGTAAAATGTAAGCGTCAAAAATGTCACATTGATTCCTCAGTGAGTTTTGTCATCATTCCGATTCCGACTGCAACTAGACTTAAACTGCCAATGATTTTTATACGATGAGCGACTATGCTATTGTATCTATAAGATCCTACTTACTGTGTTAAATGTGTAAATGGAGAATTGACTTTCCATTACAAACTGAAGCAACACTGTTTTTCATATAGAATCCCCATTTGGTAGGCACTAATTCACTTCAATAAATTTGATTGAATTCTTGTTAACTTGAAATAAATTAATAGCATAGAGTTTCTCACTTTTCATCAATTAAATATTTCCAGAGGTCACGTCAATGAGATGACTCCAACCCCTGTGTACAGGCGTCAACAATCTATTCTGGCCTGGGCGATTCTCTACGTAGTTTGTAATCCACCGAAAAAATATCATATAAAGCATGCGATGAATGAAGATATTCATTGGAGGCTGTTTTTGGAAGATGGGAATAAAACTACAGAAAGTAAGAATTTTCACATTTTCTCATTTTATTTTCTGAGATAAAAAAGTTCAACTAATTGAAGTAAATTCGCAATGCAATGAATGATTCTTAAACTGATTCCCCACATTGACATTTGTTTTCTGAATCTAGTTGCAAAATTACCCTTGCGAGTTCACAGTCAAACAAAAGACGACCAAAGCATTGTAAGTTTTCCACCGTGGTCACTTTCCTACGGCCGCTATCGACTTCAAGTCACTGCCGTTGTTGACGTTAACGAAAATGTGCACAATATGAAATCTTCAAAAGTTGTCTCTCGTCTTGTATCAAGTCTTTCGGATGCTGACAACGTAATATTAAAAAATTTGACTACGAGAAGGCTGAAGGAAAATTTCTACGAAAATATTTTCAATTATAGGGAGCTTTCCATATAATTCATTCTCCACCAAGAGCCAGAATATCGGGAGGCGACTATAGGGTTGTGCGACCAAATGATACACTCGTTCTAGACGCTTCCGAATCTAACGATCCGGATTTTAGTCCGGCTGAGGGTCATAAATTACGGTTTAGTTGGTCATGTTCAAATGCGAATCCGGACACGAGCACTTGCGGATTATCCTCAGATTCTATCGACTGGAGAGGTTTGAAGAATTACTTGCAAATTATAACTGAACAGTTCCTATCATGACATTTTGTACCTTAATACACATCACCAGGATAGTTCATCTAATCTCCGATCTTCTCAATTATGCTACGCGATGGTGGCGTCTATTATCTAAGTTACTGTTGCCTTGTAGCAATTTTTAAAAGAAATGTCACGGCCAGAATTATCCTACGCTGCTGTAACCTCTTATTGAAATTAAGATAACTCACACTAATTGTTATTGTTTAAACTGTAGCGTCAAGGTTAGCGTTTGCGGCTAACAAATTGCAACCAAACGTGAACAACACTTTTAGCCTGACTATAACCTCAGATAAGTCCCAAAATGGTAGAAGTCTTCTGACGATGACAGACACTGCGAGACAGATAATTGTATTTGCACCGAATGTCTTCAACGCTTATTCAATTGAGTAATTCATATTATTTATATCATAACTTCAGTGATTCGTCATATTATTGCTAAACAGGTGTCTGTTTCATTCAGTTGTTTAGATAACTGCGGCCAAGAAGTCATTCCCGAAAAGAAAACTCTCCTAAGTTGTTCATGTGGAACGAATGGAAATTGTACGAGCCGAAAAAAAGGATGGGATATCCAATTTACACCAAAGCTTGACAATAGCAGCTGGATTTATAGACCAGTGTTGTCGAATGATGCCGAAAGATTTGTATGTCATGTTCTCATCAAAGCCAACGCGTTAAAAAATATCACGGCCAATACTACGTTGACACTCTCTTGTCGTGGTACTCAAACGAGAATAGAATAGCTTTTTTGCCTGACCAAAATTTAATTATGATTTTTGACATTTCTGAAAATCAGCCAAAGGTGATATTGTCGGAAAGGCTGAATATAGTTTTAGAGTTCATCAACCTCCAGTTCCTAGTAACGGTAGGGATGGACGTTGCAAAATCAATCCGGCAATTGGGACGACAATTGAGACAAAATTTACAATGGATTGTCCTGTTTTTATATCTCATTCTGCCTCACCAATTACCTATTCAATCTACGCAAAAATTCAGGATGAAGACTTAAGAGATTACACAAATGAAAAAGGCTTTTTGTTACGCCATGAACTAGTTGGAACTTTTAGTCCTGGGTCGACTGAGAATAAGATGTACTTTGATTTTATTCTCCCCGCCGGGAACTCTACAAATGGTTATGTTCTCCCGATTTCAGTTGAAATAACCGATTCGATGGGGAGTTCAGTCAATGTTGACCTCGAGGTCAACCCAACGGTTAGTTTTGTTTTATTAAATCAAAGCCACAAACAGTCCCTCAACCCTTGAGGGCGACGACGACCTGGTTAAGGTGACCGGATCTTATTCTCACCCAATCCAACTACATTTTTATCTCGAACTTGATCGCCTAGGACAGGTTTCTGTGGAGGTAGCAGTATCTTTCAATTCCGAATAATACTGTTGTGATTACTGGATATACAGGTAAAACCAACGGAACTTGCAGGCAGTGTTTCAGACTCTATAGACTATTACTCAACAATTGGGCACGAAACAATCAAGAATCTTTTGTTTTCCGGAAATCGTGGTGGTCTTCTCAGACTCATCCTCGCCGAGGTCCACCAAATATATGTTTCTAAAGTTCCGTTCCCTCTGGATATGCAGAAGAAAATTATAGAAGAGTATCTGCATACCCTGAACATGGTTTGAATATTAAAATACTTTACCAATAAGATCCATGGCCGAGGGATTCTGTCTGTCTGTCGCACCGTCATTACACCCTCACAGTACACCTGCATGTGCTCTGTACTCTAAAAAATCTCCAAAGGGCTCCAACGCCCGAGAATTCCAAGATCTTTTCATATTAAAATTCACCGTTCGGTTGAGAACATCTAGTTTTGGTAGATGCTATTAATTCGTGAAAAGCTTTCATAAATGCATGTCAAATTCAAAATTTGAAAACCCGATGCTGAAATCAGGAGAAATTCACGCGCTTCCACTTACCGTAAATCGACTAATAAAACCCGGTATCAAACAGAATCCGGGTATCTAATTAATTCCGAATACTTTCAATGTTTTCTCCATGGACCCTGAAGAAAGTAAGGAATGGATGGAGAAAGTGTACGGAGAAAGCAAAGAAAGCGACTGATCTAGAGACCGATTTTGCAAACATAATTCGTCGGCTGTGTTGATGCACGTTTGGACATTCAGAGTCGTCGAGAGTCGAAATTGTCGGAATGTAAATTGAAATTAATTTAAAATTTTACAGACCTCAGAATATAGTTACCAAGAGTTGACGCAAACTGGAAGCGTGTTGAACATTCGAGAATTGGAACAACTGATAAGTGTATTGTACGCTATCGTTATACCAAACCCGTACGTACTGTCCGACATGGGATATGTTTATGTAACGGATTTGACCATACTCGTTGGGTACCAACTGGAAGCAGCGTTTAGACCATTGCAGGATGACAAAATGGCATTGACCGAAATAAGAACTAATAGCAAAAACTACATAGAGTATTTGCATTTGCCAATGATCAAGTAAAGTCCCAAGTTTTAAGCCTTAGCAATTAAGCACAACACAACATTTGCCACCCAGTCGTTAAATTATCTTACTATATTTTGAATGAAACATACAACTAATTGATTCTATTGATCTAATATTTGAATGTGTTTTCGAAGTGCTACGATCGACATCATTGTGACTCTACTCCGTCTAACAGATCAGAGCCAAGAGAAAATTCTCACAGAAAGTGGTTTACATGAACATAAGCACCATGAAGCTGAGATTGCCGAACGGGATGCCGTCGACAGGGATTACTTTCTCCAAGAATTTCCACGCTATAGCGAATTTGCGTACACTAACTTGGTTCAAGAAATTGACGAAGCAACTATCGTACGTTTGGTGACTAAAATTTCTTTCTAGAGTACTTCGAATAACGAAGGGACTGCGTTGACTTCAAAGAACTGATTTGAAATATAAAATCCAAGTAGACTGAAACATTTTTCATTTTTACGCAACCTCGGTCAGGAATAAGAAGGTCGCGTTGGCAAATAAATTTCATTTCCTTATAATGGATAATTTTGTGGAAGTTTCATCGGAAAACAGAGCTTGGAATATTTCGAAAATTTCAAGTAATGAACTAAACCAACCCCCTTCTTCCCACATCTCTGGAATAATTGCTGTTAGGACAATAATAATTATTGTTTTGGCTTCACCGGTTAGTTTCTCTCTCGGTCTAATTTTTCCTTCACAAGTTCTTTCCTAAATTTGTGCCTTCGCATATAAAGTTTTCGCAACCCGAATCACACGATGCTGAATTTGAATTGAGAGTGGATCTCAACTCAATCCAAATAATCCTACCCATGTAATACGTTTACAAAAGTTGTTCTTGGTGTAAATGGAAGGAATAGACTTAGAATTTCGGCCAAACCAGTTGATACGTTGGCAAAAATGC
Organism: Protaphorura glebata; assembly: GCA_034694305.1. Classification (NCBI taxonomy): domain Eukaryota; kingdom Metazoa; phylum Arthropoda; class Collembola; order Poduromorpha; family Onychiuridae; genus Protaphorura; species Protaphorura glebata. The sequence goes on from JAQFYE010000374.1 coordinate 24,589, forward strand.
ATAACCCTTCTGAATGTTTTGATTTTTTATGCTATAAAAATTCCAGGTTACCAGAACCTCAAAGTTACTGATGGATTCATTGAGACGATTGAGCAATGCTCTTGGAAGTGGTTTGTATTCTCTGGACACTCCAGTAAAGTTTGACCATCAAGAATTTTTAAGTATCTACATTGCAATTTTCCAAGCAGACGATCTTCCAGGAATGAAAATACCTCACATCGACTATATCGGAAGTCTATTCGAAAAGAATTATATCATACTCTCAAAGAGCCCAATGAATGTGTCAAGTGTGGCGGTTTTCCTCCAGCTAATCGTAATTCTGACAAGTACTTCCGAAAAAGAACTTGAACAAATAATTTTTCTAATCTTTTAACAATTCGACACAGGCTGTAGTGACGACCTTTAGCCCGTTCCTTGATGAGCGGCAAGATAACCCTATAGACACACCACTTTTACATGTGGAACTCTCCGAACTTGAAACATTAGAGACAGTGACGAATGTAAAAGCGATCGACTCTCCACATGAAATTCATCTGACCTATTTGAATAAACAAGACTTGCACGTTAGAATATTAGACAAGTTTGAACAAGTTATAGACAATCATCATGGATTTATGGTGAATAAGGATTTGAGTAATTTGTCATTTGAAGAAATTATTGTTCATCATTTTTCGCTTCCACCTTCGTCAAAATTTTATGTCTTGATTAAAAATACGTTCAACTTGGATGTTCAGGTTAGCATACTTTTCAGATAATATTTTAGGTACTGTGTGCGATAATTTATTCAATTATTTTCCACAGATGGTCTTAAAAATCGATTTCAGGCCGACTTGTGTGGACTTCCAGACGAAGACAATTGCTGCTCATAATGCATCCTCGGCTAGAATAATATATCAATTCCACACTGCTGCTCACAAGTAATTAAACGAAACACATTATCAATACGTCAAACCGAAACATAAGCAAACAAAATGATAATGGATTAGCCGAAGTGACGAATTATTGGACTACTACGCGACGTTTTGGCCAACCAAGGAAAGTATTGAACAGTCTGGGGTTAAATTCGTAAATTCCACCGTGGAAATTGATCTGGCCTTTGCCAGACTCCGCTGTATTTCTAGAAGACAAATCGTAAACGGTGAATGGGTTGAGGAAGGCTGTATAATTTCGGTATAATCGCCAAAGGAATTTCGAATTTAAAATGATTTTATAAAAATTGAAATATTTTGGGATTCTTAAACTTATAGGCAACTACCACTAGTACTGATCAGCTGATCTGTACTTGTAGTCATTTGAGTTTATTTTCTGGTTCCTTGAGGCCTTCTGAGCACGCAGCACAACGTTTTGAAAAAATCGAACTCTTTCCGGAAGAATATGATACGACATTAATTCCTTTCGTTGTGACTGTGGCTTTGATTTTGTACCTGATACTCTTACCGATCGCCGTCTGGAAGGATAATTTCAATCGGAATGTATTACCAAGACTATATGTCATGTGTGACATTAAACGGATCCAAGACGAAACAATGTATTTGCTTACTCTTGAAACTGGAAATAATTTCTTGGCAGGAACCACTGCCAATGTTGGTTGCCAAATATATGGTGAAAAAGGTCGGAGTAATGTAAGTCCCAAAATTACGAAAACGTAGTTGATTAATGCTAGGATTTAGAAATTAAAGTTTGATATTTCCACAGCCATATGTATTAAGTGATCTAAACGTCGATTCGACAAGGCAGAACACTACTGCTGATTTTGTAATCTCATCTGAGAAATATTTGGGGAAATTGGAGAAAATTAGAATCTGGCATGATAATTCTGGACAACATCCTAGCTGGTAAATGTCCACTGTTGATTTGTGATGATGACATCAGATTAGTTAACTATAGCAGATCAAAAATTACGAATATCTCTCCGATTTCATCATATTCGGATTCATGGTTCAGATTTTTTACGGATTCAACTGATAGTTTCGTTGCACACATGATATTATTATATTCCCAAATATTACAAAACCACCTCTACAGTTCTTAATCTTATTTTAAATCCTAAAAGTATTTATTTAACCCTTAACTATTTTGTAAATATTTTTGGAACGTATACTGAGTCGAAGGGCTAACGTTGATGTGACGTCAGTGATTATCGTTTTACCCCTTTGTTCCAGGTATATTCGGAAAGTAACAATCAGAGATCTAAAAACGGAAGAAATCTGGTACTTCTTTTTTGACAAATGGTTGACCATTAAACATACGACACAAAATTCGTCTCTGATCGGTGAAATTCTAGCTGCCACAGATAGCGAAGTGTCCAAATATTTTAGAAGCAGAAGAAGTTTAGGCTTCAGAAATTACTGGCACCAAGTTCGGGAACATCATCTTTGGCTGTCAGGTTTTACTTGTTTACCAAGATCACCATTTACTCGGGCCGAACGCTTAACATGTGCAATGGGAGTATTTTCCTCATACATGCTCATCCTGGTTCTCTTGTACCGAAAAACTTTGCAGCATGGTGAAAGTACTTGAGTCAAACAATTCAATCATTTAATTCACAAAAAGATGATTTCAATTTAAATGTAAACTTTTTTGTCCGTAGGTGAAACAATTGAGTTCGGAGGAATTGGATTTGACCAAGATTTCGTGTTGCTTAAAGGAACGTTTGCAGCATTGAGTGGGGTGTGTATCTGCTTTGTCTTAGTCAATTTATTCAGGTGAATTTTAAATGTGATACAAATTATTTTGTTTTTCCCGTAGTGGGAGGTCAAACTCAGAAACTGAGTAGTTATGAATGTATTAACAAGTTCTTCCTTTGACTTTTGCTTACTTTCTTGACTTTCACTAGACGAATTCGCCGAAAGAAAATTCCAGTCCTCGTAGTCCAGGGTGGTGTGAATCCTTACCAGTATTACCGGAAGCGAAGATTTGGAGCTTCTTTCGAAGTAGAACGCAAAAATAAGAAAAACTCCGCGAAGGATTTTGAAGCGGAACAGGCAGAAGAGTTGTATTGGAAAAAGAAAGATTCATTCTCAAATGAGCTTAACTTGGTCAAAATAAAGTCTTATACGGACTTCGGCGAGGACAAAGAATATTTTGAAATATTTCGAATACCATCAACCGACATGGTGGAAACTGAGAATTGGATTGCCGGTACAATGGAATCTGCCGCAACTGAAGGTCAAGACGCTTTTGTGCATGGAGGTGGAGACAGATGCAATTATGGAGGGTGGAGAAATAAAAGTAACATAACAAAACAAATGTGCAGGGTCGTTCATAACTATTTTGCCTTCATGTACTAATTTCATGATTGTTTAAACGATTCGTTAATTATTTCTGAAATCAACCTAGAACATGCATATGCCTTAAAAATTATGGAGGATTTTGGACTTACTGGCGAGCTGGTCAACGTGTGTGACGAAAACCCTCTATGCTTTGACTATCGACCTGCTAATCCGGATCATCCAAAACAAAGAAATTTTAGTACAATTTCGAATTCAGAAGAGCAACCACGAAGTGCACGATTGTTAAGTCTTGCGTCCGCAGCCGCGGAGGCAGATTTTCAAGGAAGACGGTTTGAAATAAAACGGGATACAGATTCAGTTCGCGACGACGACTCAGTTGACCCAACTTACGTGCCATCGGACTTCAAAATGTAAACAAAAACACAAAATTATTTTAATTGTACTATCCTTCAACCAGGAATTTATTTGATGAATTCACTCGTGATTTGAAACCTGCAAATATATGTCAGCACAGTTTCCTTCTGTGTCATCTGCGAATTTTACGAATATTTTCGAAAAGGGAAGCAAAATGTACAACCAAGAGCATAACCTAATTTTTAATCCAATGTTGAAGCTAACCGTAGTAGTACTGTTAGGATATTTTCTAATAATTAATGTAAATCTAATTCAAATTCTAATGCTAATATTCTTCAACAGATCCGAAAAAGTAATCCAGTTTGATGTGGCGCTTGGAAGGATTCAGGATCCGCATGAATTTGGTGGATGGCTTCCCCATAAATTTTTGTATATTTCATGGGCCATTTGTATCCTCCTCATAATATTGACGTGCACTTTCACAATAATATTCGGTCTGAGATACAGCTATCGGCGAAGCGCATTCTGGGTCGTTTCGTTAATTATAGCCGTCCTGGAATCCTGTTTAGTCTTTCAACCTGCTCAAGTCCTGGTGTTTTACCTCTGCATTGTACAACTCATTAAAAAGAAAGTAAGGACATACCGATTACCGATAATAAGGAATTGAAATGAAAAAGGATACCACACAAAGAGCATGGCAGCGTCCCCCTGTTAGAATTGGCTCAATTTTTGATATGCTGTAACTCTTGACCACTTGAACTACTTTTGTGAAGCACCGAACCCGAATGGTCACTTCCAGTGACCTCGGAGGTGACTGACTTCGAGATATCGGTCTCCTCATTACCGCGAAAATTATCCCTATAAAAGTTTTTCCACTCAGTGAGACAGCGAACTTTTCCTTCTATCATTTTTTTCCGCAGTCCACCCCCTAGGTCACAGCTTGAGGTCAACTTCACTGCTTTGAGGCAATAACTAAAGTTGACCTTGAGCGTGACCGCGGATAAAAATGATAGAGGGAAAATTTACTTCTCTCATTGAGAGGAACAACTTTTGTAGGGGCCATTTTCGCGGTTACGAGGTGACCGATACATCAATCTCAAGGTCACCGACCGTGCACACATTCGGGTTCGGTCGTTCACAAAAGTTGTTCAGGCGGTCAAGGGCTACAACATATCACAAATTGAGCCAACTCTAAAAGGGAGACGTTACCATACTTTTTTTGCGGTATCCTGTGGAGTGAATTTGTAACAGCATTATATATAACACAGATAAGGAAAACTGATGAAGAATTATTTCTACTTGAGCGTTTGAGAGTCTTTTGGGTGAATAAGATTAGTGACATAAAACTTTGGCCATTGAAATACAAAATTTACAACCCTCAAAACTTTGTTCCACCGTTGTCTGGATCCCAAGCTTTTGTAAGTCCAGTCGACGTCCTGCATGTTTGTCCAAATTCGTTTGGTCAAGGATGTCGTCAAATATTTGTAATTTTCGCAGACTTGGAAAATGCACTCAAGGCGTAAAGGGATGATGCGACGTGGTTTGTTAGATCTCTTCATGTTCTCAGTTTTCATGATAATTTTGCTGTACACGATGACTATGACACAAGATTATGATGTAATTTACTCAAAATGAAAATAACTTGTGTGGGCATCGATTCAGGATTGACATATAATTTGTTTTCACAGCATTTCAACAGTTTGCAAAACATGAAGTACATGCTACGTACGTCTTACGACGATCATGTTGTGGGAGATCCGGATGCATTTTGGAATATTCGAGACGAAAGCGAGTAAGAAGCTCATATGCGTACAATAGTTTCTATTTTAATTGTTTGAACTAAACTATTTTCTTTATTTTCATCTAGCTTCTACGGTTATATGGAAGGTATATTCATTCCAGTTGTCTATTCAGACACTAGTTTTAATGGGGAACGCATAGATGCAAGTGAAGAAAGTATGTCATTAGTGTGGCTCCAGAATCGACAATCATTTCTTTTGGGTGTCCCTCGGGTTAGACAATTGCGGGTCAGAAATGGTGAGTAATCTTAAAATGTTGTGAACTAGAATACAGCGCGGCTCATAATCACTGACGACACTGCAACAATCCGATTTGGATGTTTCCATTTCCAGACGCAAGATAAGATGACAATGTAAATTTTGTATAAGCCTTTGAGCTACAAAATCTGTGTTTCGCTTTTCATCTGGCAACCGGAGGAAGTAAATGGTTATGAAGCACAATTGACGCTGCAATTTTAAAGAATAAATAAAATACCCTCCTCCATTGCTAGATTCAAAATGTGACTACGCAAAAGTTACTGAAAATGTCCACACACACACCGGTCACACTTGCAGCGAAGACTTCATGGACTCAATTTTTTATAGTAACAAAGAGACGGCTGCTTTTTCTGAGGGTTGGGAACCTGTGGGAAAAGGAAAACCCAGGAAATTCTCTGCGACGAATGATTTGTGGAAATATCGGAGTGAAGAAGAAACAGGGTCAGTTTATCGGATGGGTCTACTGGGGTCATACGATGGGGGTGGTTACATTGCTGAACTTGGAAGAACTCGGGAAGAAACGAAAGGAGTGTTGGAACATATGGAGAGGAGTGGATGGATTGACGTTCTCACAAGAGCCATCTTTGTTGAATTCAATGCTTACAATCCAAATGTCAATTTGTTTACAATTGTTGTTCTCATCATTGAACGCTCGTCCGTACAATGCTTTCACCAAGAACCAATGGTTAGATAATTAGCTAAAACTTCCGGTAATCACAATACAGGAGATAGTAACTTTCACCGGAGAAAGTCGTTGCTTTCTCCTCAACACGACTTTCACTGATGGTGACTCAAATAGAAATCCATACAAGACTTCAAGGCTTTTTATCTATATTTTTACGAGTATGTATTCTACCATCCCGACCGAATTTCGAAATCCTAAGAAAACGCGATTGATCATTTCTTAACCGATCCTAACAATCTAGTTAGTGGTCACACTTAGATATTCACTGTCGTTATTTGAATGACCTGCTCATGACCTGGAATTCCAATTAAATTAATAATTGTTTTTTTAAAATAGGTGCTGTCGACTAGATTTGTTGATGAAATGAGTCCGGGGAATTCATTGTCTGTCGCCTTCACATTGTGCGTTATATACCTCATGTATTCAACATTCCGTCCAGTATTTGAGCGTATTTTTCAAAGGGGTCACTCCCTTCACTGGACATTAATCTTGGATTTTATAAGCGCAATCATTGGATTAACCATTTGTGTAAATTATGTTGTACTCTGGACCCGAGTTTTCAACAAGTTTGCTGTTCTACGTGAAGCTCCGATAAATGCGTACGTGAGTGTTCAAAATGAGGAGAAAATGAGCAAAACTCAGCTTCATCTGTACTGCGTCCTCATGTTGCTCTGCCTTTGTAAATTGTGGTCATTGATGCTGATGTCTAGTCGTCGTTTCTTTATAATTGGCTTCACACTCTCAATCACACGACCATTCATGCTCGGATTTCTCCTCATGGGTGCAATATTCCTAATTCCATTCTCCCTCTACATAACGATAAATTTTTACTCCGCACATGAATCTTTCCGAAGCTTTGGATCAACAATGCTGACTCTGATTTACCAGATGGAAGTTGGAAATGTGGTAAGTTTTAGTAGCTGGAATTCCAGTGAAATTTTTGGTAGGACAGGTTTTGTTTTCACTTTTATTATTTAAATTTTTGAAATATATTAATTTCAGCTAAACTACAGAGCTCTGGTAACAGTATCACCGTTCTTCGGCGGCTTGGCCTTCTTTTGCTACAACATGTCAGTTGTCTTCCTATATCGAAACATTTTTATTTCTGCACTAACACTTGGACTTCAAGGAGCTAAAGAGACATCTTTACAAAGACCATTTCGAATGTCGTATGCTGGCTACATTTGGCTCAAACTTCAAATTATCATTCCAAGCTTTATTCGGAAAATCTATTCAAAACAAGATTTTAAAGACTCCTTAACGGAAGAGAGATCACTTGAAATGATACAAATTTTTGAACAAATCCTAATTTCACAAGTGAAGAGTATAGAGGTTCATCGTATGAATCAAATGAAAAGTTTGACTGAGAATTTTCTCACTGACTCGCATCTTCATTTACTCTCAAAGAAAGAGAAAATGGTTGCCAAGAAGAATAGCATTCTGAAAATTGAGGAAGATAGACTCAATTCCATGAGACAACTGACCGTCCAGTTCATCAAGGATAAACTGAAATGGGATTTTCAGGTGGAGGAGTTGGAGAAGTACGATGCCTTCAACTATGCGATTCTGAAACTCAAATGCAGGAGATTGAGGAAAAGATTTATTCAGTTAATGCCACTTCTGGAAAAATATCTGAAAGAGGTTGGTTTAGCAAAACCCAGTATTTCGACTCCAGCTCCAAGGAGGCATTCCGTGGCAGCTCCTAGAAGGCTTTCCATTCCAGGACAATCAGAGGAACAAGAACCCGCTTCCATGGTTGGGTTGCGAAAATATTTCTATTAAATATTGTCATTATTCGCTTGTAATTGCTAAGTACGTATCCGATGAAAAATAAATCTGACATTTTCTTTGCAATACAGTACGCAAGTCATTTGACTCATGAGGACATGGTGAAAGTCCACGGAACGCAGAAAGCTAGAAAGTTGGAGAGAAAAAACTTTCACCAGGAAGATTGATCAGGAAAAATGAATTTGTCTGATAATTTTTAGCATAGCTTGGGTTAGATTACCTAACCTTAATCTTTCCCTAACATAAATTTGACCTGTTACCCTTAGTTGATTGAAGGTCACCGGTAGTCAGATTTGACCCCGGAAAAATCCGTTTCATGTAATTCTAAGATTTTGACTTTTTGGTCAAAAAATTTGAAAAAATTATCGAATCCCAGCAGAAAAATTACCATCTCTCATCATCTCTGCCCTGACGATTTTCTGATTCATTTCACATAATAGTTTGTCCGTTTCTAGAAGATTTTAGACTTTTACATACTTTCATAAATTATAGACTCTGATTTTTCCCCATGCACTATTCGGCTGTTCGCACTCATTTGGTATGATTCATGGAAGTATCGTTGGCAGTGGACAGAAATTGATTTTTATTAATTTGAATCCTCGGTTTTTCTTGTCTTATTTGTGGTGAGTTTGTGACGTAATTTTTCCCTGTTACCCGTCTAGGTTCTCTATCCGTCGTTTTCTGGGCTGGGTTCTTTTGAGTGGGGAATTTGGAGATTGTTTGTTGGGGCTGCGCATTGAGTCATTTCACTCCACTTCATAGGTGTGAGACTCTCCGCCCAACCAAACACTGGACATTCACGGTTCACAGTCTTATTATTTAGTCAACCACCAAGGAGGGCACATTTTTCAGTGGAAACGTGGATAGAGAACGGAAGGACTGGACAGGACACGATGGCTGCACTAAATCCGAAACAGGTCACAACAAATAACATATTCTTTTCAAAAATTCAATCAAGGAAATTTTTGGATTTTTCAAACTGTCAAAAAAAATTTATGTAAATTTGCAAAATATGGCTAATACAGTTTTTATAGAATACTCAAATATATCCTAATAATTGCAGTTTTTTTACTCAAATTTAATTTGAATCGTCTGAAATTCTGAAATGTAGATGAATAGATTTCTTCCTATTTAAAATTATGTATGTGCCTCTAATCTAAAATGATATTGCATATTGCCGAGAACTATTGACTCGGTTTTTTAGTTTGGTTTTATAATCGCAATGTTTTTATGTTTAGGTGGCTGGGAAGCACTTGCCAATGTTTGAGTCTTATTATTTGTCACAAGACCCTACTGGAAAGGGTGTCATTTCTGCGATGGATGCCGCCAAGTTCCTCAAACGTTCGGGGCTCTCAGATGTTATTCTTGGCAAGGTAAAATATTTTAATGGAAAATTTTGTGTGAAATCCTGTACAATATTCATAAATGAAATTTTTCGTTTTTTGAGAATACTTATTTTGCAATAATTATTCAGCTTCATCTGTTACATGTATACATATTTTGTATTTTAACATGATTAAACACGAACAACTTCGAACAATGGAGTGTGACCAAATATTCCTCAGAAAGAAAGATCGTGAAATTAAACTTTTCAAGTTATACCAACCAGTAGTGCAATGTTTAGTTTGTTCTAATGGAGAATGTATTTCAAATTCAAAAACAGAGATGTGGAATTTCAATAGTTAAAAGCAGCTCGAAAATTCAAAATAGAAAACACATTTTGAAGTAGTCGTGAGGCCGATAATTTCTATCGATCGAGAAAGTGGAATAATACAAAATAATTTTTTTACAACACGAATTGTAGATATGGGATTTATCAGACCCAGGTGGAAAAGGCCATTTGGATAAGCTGGGACTCTTCGTTAGTTTGAAGTTGGTTGCTCTTGCCCAAAATGGGAGGGAAGTCAATATGTCACAAATTCTTGATGATTCACTACCAGAACCGGAAATGGTAAGATTTTTTATTATGTGTAATTTATACATAATTAAGAAATGGAGAACTAGAAATTAGATTTTTTTGTTATGCTTGTCCTTAGAGTGGAAGTGGGCCTTCCCCAAGAAGAGAACCACAAGCTCAGTCTGGTCCTGGTCCTCAGGCAACTCCACCAAAGCCACAATATGACTGGGCGATAAAGGGTGCTGAAATGGCGAAATATCGACAACTTTACGCTGGAATTTGTCCTGAGGGAAGCAAGATTCCAGGAGGAAGGGTAAGAAAAACTAATTTTTCCAACGAGTAAAACAAATCAAGACCATCTGAGGATGCGTCAACCGGGGTCTGTCAACCGATTCAGCGCTACGCCATATTATATTCTCTGTAAAGTGGGTTAGGCCTGTATTTTTGTCGACTCAACCTGATCGGCTAGGAAAAGTTTCGTTTCACTATATTTTTCAAACAAAGAATTCTTTTAATGCCATTTTGTGAAATTTTAAAATTGTATGTACTCATTCTCTGATTCTCAGGCAAAAACACTCCTGATGGACTCAAAGTTACCCTTGGATGTTTTGGGGAAAGTTTGGGACTTAGCTGATGCGGACAAAGATGGATCGTTGAGTGAAGCTGAGTTCATAATCGCTATGCATCTCGTGTACAAATGTTTGGAGAAATACCCAGTTCCTGATAGTCTTCCGTCTGAATTGAAATCGGTTCTTGTGTCGTCTTCTATCGTAGCACCAGCTGCTGCACCACTCCCAGCACCAATACAAGTACCATTACAGGCACCGGTACCACAAGTTCCAATACCAGTAGCTATTACTCAACCACCACCGCAGCAACAAGTCCCTATCCTTCAGTCCGTTGTTCCTCCTATTGCCCTTGTTAAACCCGTTGTTGATAATTGGATCGTTCCACATGAAGACAGAATAAAATATAAAGCTCTCTTTCAAGCTACCGATCTGGATCGGGACGGCTTTGTTTCAGGGATGGAAATTAAAGGTATAACCATTTTTATATAGGTATGATTCTTAAAATTTCGTTGACATTGTTTGCATTAAGCATTTTCTAATGCTTTCAGATGTTTTCCTTCAATCTGGCCTTGCACAAACTACCTTGGCTCATATTTGGAATTTGTGTGACACTGATCAGAGTGGGAAATTGAGTGGTGATCAGTTTATTCTTGCAATGTGGCTTGTTTCAAATGCATTGAGAGGATTTCAGCCTCCGCCTGCACTTACTAATGAGATGATCCCTCCTGGGATTGCAACGCCTACGGCTCCTGTAAATATTTCAATTCCTTGCACCAATTAATTGTTCCTTACGAATGAATAACTTTTATCAACTTTGTTTAGCCTCCACAGGAGCCAGAGCATCAGCTTCCTCCGGAGTTTGAGTTAATAATGAGAGAAATTCAAGAATTGAGTGAGGAGAAACTAAATTTGGAGTGTGAGATTAGTTCAAAAGAATCTGAGAAGAAAATTAAAAGTGGTGAATCAAAATCATTGCAATCTGAGCTTGAAACGCTTGCTGCCACACTAAAACAGCTTGAGAGTCAGAAAACTGTAGCACGGGGGAAACTAGGTGAATTGGAGGGACAGGTGAGTTTCTCATGACTGATTATGAAGGGTTAAATGACTCTTGCTATTTTGATTGCTTTCCGTTTCGCTTTTTTGATTTTGTACATTGTTATGTACTTCCTGATTTTGTTAAATATAAATAACATTTACCAATTTTACCAATGCATTGAGAAAGGAATTCAGAATGAATGTACAATTTATGTATTTAACATGTGAATGATTCTAACAGTTGTTTCAACTTTCAATATTTAGGTGTCTACGTTGAGGTTTCAAGCCGAAGAACAAGAGTCAACTTTGATTGCCCAGGAGCTCGAGTTATCATCGAAATCAGCTGAATTGAAGGGAATGGATCAAGAAGAAAAAGATCTTACAACAGGTCTAGAGACTTGTGGGCGTGATATTGAGAGATTGGGGATTATACTTCAAGACACTCTCCTTCAAATTAGTCAGGTAATGTATTAACTATACTAGCCACTAATTAGGAGCCATCGTGTGTACTCAACGCTTTCTTATTTATATTGGCTCAAACTGTCCACACACAACAAAAAATCGATTTTGTCATTTCCATCTTGGTGACACATTGTGCAAAATCCTTCTTAAGTTCTATTGTTTGAACCGTATGACCTGACATTACAGTTAAGTTGTCGATATACAGCATTTTAGGGCTTGATATTTATTCACTTACAGTGCCACGAACAGTAGTAAAGTGTAACTGATTATCATTTTGTCCCAACCCGGACCCATTGATAAAATACACATGAAACTAAATACGGTCATCTTATATTTGCAGGTCAAAACCCGTGTTTCGTCATTAAAAGAACTAGAAACTTCCATGAGTGAATCAATCACAAAATATGTCTCCGCACTGGATTCGAATAACGCTTACGTTATCACCGAACCAGAGTTACGTGACGTAAAGCCAGAATTAGACGAATTAATTGGAGAGTCACCTTCAAAGTATGTGAATGGAGAACACTTGAATGGGTTTGAAACCACCTTCACGGAACAACAATCATTTCCAACGTCAACTACAACGCATCATACTTCGTGGGGGGATGAATTTGCAGGTCAACCGGCCAGACCAGACCCATTCGCCCCGAGAGATCCCTTTGCCCCACAACCAGCGGCCCATGACCCCTTCGGTGGACCATCTCCGTCTGGCCCACCGCACCGCCCAGACGCGAGTCCTGGGGCACCTGGCGTTAGAGATCCGTTTGGGTTAGAACCTTTTGCAGCCGAGGCTCCCGCATTACCACCCAAGAAAGCCCCACCTCGCCCTGCTCCTCCCAAGAATGCCCCAGCACGCCCACCTCCCCCAGCGTTCAAACCAGCAGGTAATTATTCAAAAATATTGATTATTGATTGCTTCGGAGTATTTGAAGTCATTGTACGTTGTTAAATACAGCTCCACCAAAACCCGCGGATCCTTTCTCTCAGGGTGATTTCCAACCAAACTTTGATACAGCATTCGCTGACTTTGCGAACTTTGAGAGCGAGGTAATTAGTTGAACATAATAATTAAACCTCATTTTCTGAACCTAACTACTTTGGCGATTTACTAATCCGTGTTGTATTCATTCATTTTTATTTTATTTGTAGTAGTAGCAATACCTTTTTTATTTTCCACCCCCTTTTTATTTCAATTTTTAATAGCCTTGGAGTCGAAGTCAGTCACAGCCACAGTCACAGCCACAGCCTCAACCCCGGCCTCCCTCCCAAGCCCAACCTCAATTAGAGTTCACGGAAGACCCGTTCAAAAATTACAGATATGAAGACCCGTTTGCAAATGTGGATCCCTTTGCGGAGTAATAATGTGTCTGACTTTAGTGTTAATAAACTATGGTGCATATTTAAATTTCCTTGGTGATTATTGCGAAAGGCGGAACGACTGAGCTATACAATGGTCATTGGTGTGTGTCTGTCACTGCTCTAGCGGACACATGTCTTCTCTGATTCTTTTGAAACTTGGTAAGTAGAACCAGGGGCCCTTAGCTCCGGCTAAGTTCGTTAGCCAGCCAGATCGGGCTACTACTAGGGGTACTTGGCTTTTTCAACCTGGTCAACAGTAGCGCATATCTAAATGAACTCAACTTCGAAGCTCACGTGTTTCAGTTGAAACAATTTTTTTACACTGCGCTTCGTGTCAGGTTGCGTACTGGAGGGTACTAAATTCCGCTTGGAAGCGCAAGCAGCAT
>JAQFYE010000375.1:0-38408 GCA_034694305.1 Protaphorura glebata
TCTAGTATAGTTCCAGGAACTAGAACTGGAACTGAAATTAGGAACTCAGTTCCATGTGGAACTGAAACAACACTACCGCGGTGGCGGGTTGTATGTAATGTACTTATGTATGAATTCTTACGCCGCAAGGAAATACGTAACTACCAGCCCAAGGGTAATAAACCCGACACTTTGTATGCAATGAGCACCATACCAAATACTTTCAAATGGGCTAATATTTTAAGAATTTAAGATTCAAACGTTTCCTGGCTGGACTTGGACTTGTACGTACAGTAAAGCAACTTCACTCCAGGCTACCGGGTCCATCGTACATTGTACTTTTTTAAATTCGGTCGGTCGGACTCATAAATTACTTCCCGGGTGCTGTAGCCGCCGACGTTAGTCCGGTTCAGAAACTCGGAGTTTGAACGAGGCGATGATTTGTGGCGTGAATTACGAGGGGAGATTTTCAGTAGATAGTCACTATGTAATCTGAATTATTGTTCTTTAACATTTTCAGTGACATTTTACTTGTTTTAGCACTTTTCGAAAATGTGCCATTTTTCAAAATTTATTAGCATTTACACTGAAATATGAGAGTAAGGATATAGAAGTCAGTGATCTAAAATTTAATTCATATAATTGTTCTAGAATTTTTTTTACTTAGACTGCCATAATTTCAAATTTTCTTGTCTTTCCTTCGTCACGTCTGATTTCAGTCGGAATGACTATGTCGGAAAATATAGTTCGGCACTGGCCAACCACCTGTCCATTAAGACCGGAAAACATTTCAGCGAATGTGCTCATTCCCAGACTTTGGAATTAATGGGAATATGGTTTTCGAATTGCCCATCGTGGACTTGAAAAAGTGCATCATATAAATTTATTTTGTTTGATATTTTGGGTAAGGTTCTTTTCCAAACGGAAAAAAAAACCTTCCTAAAACTACTAACACGCATATCTACCCCCTTGATCGAACGCCTGTCCTGGTGAAGCGTTAAGGGCCGTGCGTTTAGACTGACTCACTAAGATTTAGAAATACCAGCACCGAACCTCCCCTCGTAAGCCCCGGAATTTATTTACTTGGAAGAACCCGAATTTTCAGTCTGAAACCCGGACCCGGGCCCGGATCTTCCTCTTCTGCCTGCTTATTAGGATATTTCTATATTCTACCCCAAAATCCCTTCATTAGCCAAGCGAACAAATTTCACACGAAATAACCCCTCTACTTGTGGATTTAGTGCTGTGATTTGAATTTAGACAAGACTTAGGAAAAGATTATGCCAATATAAGGGTACCCCTTCTGGGATTCTGTCAGAGTTTCTGGGTGCACTTCACAGCACTACGCACACACTCAGATTTCAGATCGATACAAAATTCATTACAAATAAAAGGTTTCTCGTAGTCCGAAACGGAACTCCCTAGTTTTAGCATTGCTTTTAGTAGCTTGTATTTTACTTTGTAAACAAGGGATTCAATTCAAGGGAAAGCTACAAGTGTTCTGTTTGTTTACTTTCCTTTTACGTTTACCCCCCATTTATGCATTCATTCTACAGAGGACACAAACACAAAAGTAAAAGTAACACGAACCCACAAACTGCGAACGTTATTGATTTCCAGAAGAATTTATCACGTTATATGAAGGCTTACTGGTATTGGTGGTATTTTGTATTTTAGAAAATTCACGAAATGAATAACTACCCGATATTCGTTTTTTAACTTTGACGACATTGTGTTTGAGATTCTTTTATGCATTATTTAATAAAAAATTGCAGTTGGATAAATTCGATTCAGGGTCGTGCCCAAATTGTGGTCCCAATCTCGTCAACTAACTACAAATTAAAACACTCGTCAACAATAAAAACATCGTAATATTTATCGTCCCTTAACTTGCGGTCACCTCTACTACGCGGCCAAATATATCACCCGAACTCGGTTGCTTGGGACAGGTATTATGGTGGTGCGCACACCGACATGGTTCGTCATTCGCTTTCAAGCACTGATAAGTAGTGAATAAAACTTATTTAAAAAATCATCTAAAATTTGAGCAACGAAACATTTTTAGATTAAAAATAAAACTATCATGCATAATAGGAAAACGTCAAATCTGCAATTAAATTCAGGAAAAAGGGGTTGACAGCTTGGAAGAAAAGACTTGCTTGCATTTGCAATTCAAATACATACATGCATACTTCTTCACGGAATCAATTATTGTTATTAGAAATGACTTGAAGGTAAGGTGGCGGGCTTCGGTTCTATTCTGACAGGCAAATATTGAAAAGAAAAGTCATTTCATTTCGTTAGATCTATCGAAACATGTTTTAGAGAATGGAGAAAAAAAACTACATATACCACTGAACTTCCACTGCAAATAAGTTCAGCGTACATAAAACGGAAGGGAAAAACGGGTAGGCCAAGCTTTGAGTTCACAAGGGGAAGAATTCGATCATCATGGACATGGAACTGTAACTTTCGAAATTGAATTATATACTGAGATTAATTGATATTTGTCGTAATGCGTCTTATTATTTTTAATGAAAAAATGAATACTTTCGATTTTTTCATCTCTAGATCGTTACCGCGAAACTGCATGGGTGGACAAAATTCGATCATTCGAAAACTCTGGTAAAACTTAGTAAAACTGATAAGTTGAGATCTCTGAATTCGTGACTACCAGTTTACCTTACCAGCTCTGAATTTTACGACCGAATATTTTCCCTTGTCAGTCTTATTTTTCTGAGATCGAAGCTACCGTTTTTGTTTCCCTTCATCGTGTATCAGCCGAAAACTGAAACAGCTGTTTAAACAGATGAATAATTCACATTCGTCTTCTTCAAGTTCAAAGGAAAGAGGAAACCCCTTGCTGTGCTAATGTTGAGTCTTTCGAATATTCCAACATCCCAAACCCATCACATTTCACATCATATCGGCATCGGCATTGCAGGACTGACGATACCACACCACTGCACAACTTTTACTTCAGAACTTCCAAAACCCACCTTTTATTGAAAAACTTCACACAGGAATAATACACTATTTTCCCCTTTCATAAGGTTTTCAAATTAAAATATTTCTGATGATTTTTTACATAATGTAAGAATTTTGGGGTCCCTGAAGTACAGATAACGGTTCCTGGTCGAATCGAGCAATCAGCAGTGGAGCGTATCCTAAAATATTTGGTGGTTTTATTTAATTCAAGTTTTAGATTTCGGAATTCGTATGAGTTGTCGAGAGATGTTTAATCATCGAGGCTGTAGCTCTTTCCTAGTACTAGGGGTACATCCCATGGGAAAATTAGAACTTATAACCAGAAGATATAACATTTTCGGGAATCCCACATCCGATCAGATATCTGGATTAGTAATTTCTAAAGTAATTTCAAAAAACTAATTAACGTTTTTTCCAATTTGGATTCCAGGCTGTAATAGAAATTATAGAACGTGGAATTCAAATTTTATGTGAATCTATTTCGGACATTTTAATTTTCTCCTCGTTTACTCTTTTTGTAATGAGAGATCCTTCTGAAGAACAGTCAA
Organism: Protaphorura glebata; assembly: GCA_034694305.1. Classification (NCBI taxonomy): domain Eukaryota; kingdom Metazoa; phylum Arthropoda; class Collembola; order Poduromorpha; family Onychiuridae; genus Protaphorura; species Protaphorura glebata. Next base: position 3,516 of record JAQFYE010000375.1, read on the forward strand.
ACTATGGCTTGACGAGCAGTCCTAAAAACAATTAACTAACAAAACATAATAATAATTCATTTTAAGCAGCCATATCAGATATCATTTCCTATCCTAACATCCGATTCGAACTTCTGCATGTCTTTAATGGAAGGAAAAACATCATTAGTCCATTCAATCAGTTCCCATTACTTTTTCTCGGGACTCAAATCCAGCTATCCAGCTACCCATTATAATTCTCAGGACTTGCCAAACGATGAATTTCCCGACTATGTACTGTGTCTGTGTGCTTTGAGCGAGCCCATCTTTTGGGACATTTTTTCGGGACGATGACAATAGTGCACTGCATAGCCATTGTCACATTCGTACATTTCCCTGAGTCACCGGAACGAAAGTCATTCAATATTTATGGACTTCCCCCGCCTTGTTTTCATTCACATTAAGAAGAAAAAAAAAGTCGTCCTAATGGATTCGAACACAATGTCAAATGTATCATCCGCCTCCTCTTACTTACTCAACTACATTAATATGTCGTCTGCCGTATTTACTCATGTACAGGGTGCAACATAGAAACTACATCTGCAATGGTTAACAAAATGTTTATTTCTTTTTACCCCAAATTTAGTTCTTGTGAATTTTCTGCTTTGATTTCTCAAGAAAAGTGTTCGCCGATTTTGCCCAATAAGTGAAATTGCCATTTTGAGCTAGGACTGATGATATCTAAAAACAGACAGATGTACGTCTTAAAATATATGTACAAATGTGACCTGAAACTCCGGGATTCAGAGTTCTAGAGTCAAAAATTTTCATATAATCAACGACACCTGAAAGTTTCCAAAAATACGAAATTATACTAACTTATTTGTTAGTTGTGAGTCCCTCTAACGCCTATTGAGTACATTTTTATCGATCGAATGCGAATAATTATTCCCGTTCGTTAAGGAGCAGTTATGATGACCTGACCTTTCCCATTATATATGTGCCACCCCTTAAGTGAGGAAATGTCATCTCCCACAAATGATATCAAGTCATTCTCATTCATGTCGTTGTCGATGTCACCCATTGTCATCGTCAAATTCAGTTCCAAGTAACAAACTCGAACTGTGCCGTGCTATGTATAAGTCCCATCGCCACCGTCACCCTCGTACTGTCGATAAGTACACATTTAGAAGTGTGCATACATAGTGCACCGGGAAAAGAGCCGGGTGTTGCCAAGAAACGCTACGTCCGTCGGAATATCGACACATGACACCTTTTGTTCGACGATTCGACTCCACCGTGCAACGTGTGCTTGTTTACCTTGGGAATGTATTTTTCTTCATTATCACAATCGCTGCATGAGTAAGCGCCTTGAACTTCACACAACCATGCGTTTGAGTAGAACTGTACATATGTTATAAGTATACTGCCAGTTTTTATATTTGACTGCAGTGTTTAGAAATGTTTTGGACAATTTTAGTTTTTAACCTCCGATTGACAATAATTGTCAAACCAATAATTGTAATTATTACAATTATTGGTAACAATTTCGAGTCGTCATAGTTAGTTTTAGCTGATTCCTCAGTCGCAATTGATTTTTACACGGAAAATTGTATCCTTGTTACATAAGATTTCTTCCCGTTATATCACTGTGGTTTAAACTCTCCGACCACAATGTCTTGTTATAAAAACTAACTCGAGACATAAAGTTCTCGGGGCTTAACACCTTTTGTCTAAACATTCATTGTCAGTCTCTATCTCTATGCTAGACCGACGGGTCTGCGAATGAAACTTATGGTTATTACAAGGAGGCCGACAGCAAGAACACGTCTAAATCTAGTCTAACGAAACAATTTGTTCAGGACGGAAAGGTTTGGTGTTCGAGTGATCCAGATTTAGAACACTTCATTTTAGCACGGACGGATTTAAAACTTTCCATGTTGCACAACCCGGTATCCAACCCAGCTGAAGTTTTGTGATAAAAGGGAATAGCAAATAATACACGAACGAACAGACCAGATCATTGCATTTTCCGCCGGTGGATAATAATCCTCCGCATGTTCTTTCTGTAGTTTTGTACTCTAAAACCCTAGGAAAAGTTTTAATGAGACTTTCACCAAGAGTGGATTTTAGATAGCTTAAGTTGGACACCTGATCCAAACCATGTAGTTCCAGTCCGTAGTTGTAGTTCGCACTTTCCACTAATCTCATTTTCGCTCCAATTCACGCTTTTCACACTCTCTCCAGTTAATTCACCCTATCTCCGGACGACAAGTGTAAAGCAAAGCAAATGTAAACAAGCTATGCTATTAAATGCGGCGCTGGAATCACAACACTGCTATTCTAACATGTTACATACTAATTATCACCACAAATTACAAAACCAAAACCAAACCGCACGCACGTGTAAATGAGTCTGAAATCTAAACTCCAAAATTCAGGAGTCGAATGAAATCTCAAACCAAAAAGGATAAAATGTACAGGGTGTTGCATAACTATATAAACAAACCTACTCAATGCTTCTCTGACCCTGAGTTAGGGTCAGATATTGTGCACCACCCTGTAAAAGACCAATTTATTTTTTTAATCCTCCCTTTTATCTTCACGACGCGTCGCCCGCATTTTTGAAATACCCGGATTGGAATAAACACAAGTTATATAGATGAAGTCCTTGTAAGTTTTATTTACATTTACGCTCGTAAATGGATTTATAATTGACTCAACATTATGTTCACTTAGTTAGACACTCTCAGCCCAATTTGCTACAGTCGGGTCGGGGACATGTTATTCTTCATTCGTCACGTCCAATGGATGTAAGAGATTTAAACAGAAAATGCGAGAAATCGGACAGAATTTGTTTCGGTTTCGGCTTTGGTGATTTTAAGGGTCGTGTCCAATTTAGTGAAGGAGTGGCAGGCCAGGCCAGGCCAAGGGTCACTGTCATGGCCTGGGTACTTACGGTTTGATTTAAGTGCGTTAAGTTACACATAATACGGTATAAAAACTTTCTCCCCTTACTTTTCCCCTTCCACCACTTTACCATTTCGGGATAATTTATTTTATTTTTATTTTGTGGGATTCTACACAATAAACAAGATGCTTCTTTGCGTGACTTAGGGTTTAGTGGTTTAAGCTAAGCAAAGTATTTCATTGCATTGCATTGCATTGCATTTGTAAAAAATATACTCACTGATAAAGAGCCAAAGCCAAACATAAAAATGAAATACGACACTTTACTGTTACGGGTTTACCATTATGGAATTGTGTACGAATACGGCAACGACAAAGTGGTAAAGCCACTCACTCACTCCTGTCCTGACTTTTTTAAAAGTGCATAATAGAATATTTTAATACGAACGTAGACTTAGAGGAAACGCAGACCGACAGCAGAAGAGTTTTTTAGAAAACAGGAGTCAATCCGTCAAGGGAAATGTCGTGGGTGTAAAAATTCCAAGACTACGCTGAGATTTACGCTTACATTTTTATTTTCACGCAAGATCATGCTGATATTTAGTTGTCAGTTTGTTGAACCAAGAGATCCTTTAGCCTCACTATGTTGGGGGTAAGATAGCTTCGATGGCGTAGGTTTGCAGTCTTCGACCTGACCTAGTTGAGGACTTGTAACTGTTGAGTAACTTGTCAGAAGTATAAACATAGGTCCAACTAATTCAAAGGCCCCTACGGCATCAGACTAATTCCGAAGCTCAGTGACAATTAAAGTTAATCAGAATTAGCAAAACGCAATTCTCGTTATTTTTTAATTACTGTATCTGTTCGGAAATTCATACACACATTTTTACTATATTCGTCGATCGTATTTTATTCCAAGTAAGCATACAAGACGAACAGTCATGCTGACAGGGTACAATTAAGGAAGGTAAAGGTCTGATAATTTTGACACCTCAGAGATCTCCGTTGTAAGATGAAGTTTGAAGTCATAGGATTGAGAAAGACATAACAAATAATCTGTGTGGTGTTAATACTCACTCCTTTTCTCCGAACAACACCAAGGAGTGTATCATGATGAAAATGTGAAAATACCCCTTGTCAGGGGTACTGGCACCTTGCCCCTGTACTGCATACAAAACTATCATCAACATCCCAGTTATAGAAAAGATGGGCTTAATGTACTTTGGTTCCCCTCAAATTTGACAATGACATAAACCCTCATTTTTTTTCTTCCTTCCTTCTCCATCTCTCTAAGCCCATCTATTCACTGTCTCCACTACAAAATACAGATCATATTTTCACTCTGATGTGTCATTCTGGGTTACTGTTTGCTCCAGCTGAGCTTCTGGTTCTCTTATCACCTTTTTGAATTTTTCGTTTTATTTTATCTTTTTTTAAAACGATGAAGGGTTGACAAATCTATGGGAGGCTCCCAAACTACCGTACGACTGTACTCAACATAATTCACATGGAAATATATTATTATGGAAAAGGCCAGTCAGTCAGTCTGGTGTTTGGGCGAACCGAACACAGATCACGTGATAAGAGAACTTGGATGCAAAATTTACACTGCATGCTACTTTGATGCCATCAATCAAGCGAACTAATGTCTGATAATTGCATAGGACTTTAATAAAAGAATTGACATCCGGCGTAATTCGTCGGGAATGGTAAAGGTTCATTCGGAAGAGGATGCTAGTTAAATTCTCTTTAGGGTACCCCTAGCAGTGGGGAAATAGTCCAGCCAAGAATAGTGTCATTAAAGCGCTGCGTATCAAACAGTTTCACCAAGAAAAGGATTAAACTGTACAATAAAGAATAATAACAAGGACAACCTGTATAGCGAACCAAAATATTCTGTTTTGATAAATTCTACTGTTAGTTTTTCGGATTATTTCAGAATTGAACATCTTTCTGTCAAAAGTACACAAAAAGACAGCTGTTTACCAAAATTTCACTTGAAATTCTGTCCCACTGACGAACCAGGCACCTTTCCCTATTGTTAAATTAACACTCATGCTTTAGAATCATAAAACCATTTAACTTCGCTTCAGCATCAGCCAAGTGCTGATTTATTCAATGATGTGATAAACTCATAAAAGTCAGGGTCCAGCTCTGGTTTATGTATTTAACTAGACAAACAGTCCATACTGGACACGATGCCAGAATTGCTACCGTTTATTTCCGTTATCAAATCAGGCGCTGCCGTAATTCACGGGACTGTGAGCAAATAAATGTCATTTTAATATTCCTGGCACTGACTGGTACTACTATTTTCATTAAAATCTGAATCCAGTCCAGTTCCGTCCACCCAAGTACTAAAAAGATACTAATTCGTAAAGTTGGCAATGGCGATGAGAATGGTCACAATGTATACATACGTGTCGTGCTCCGAGGAATAATTTATTGTTACTGAACATTACAATCCAAGTCCAGATCCAAATCCAATAAAACTCAGTCTAGTCTGTAAAGTCCAAATTAATAAAGCAGCCAGTCCAGAATTGACGACAGGAGTTACATTCATATACATACTTGGTTTATGTTTTATTTTCCGATGAGGAGGAGATCAGATTAGGGTTTGTTTCACAGATGGGTAGTGCACTGCATTGTATGGTTCGTAAGCCTAATCACTCCTAAGTGGAAAGATACTAATTAAAGAACAAATATTCTACCCTAGCCATGGACTCCGGCTTTCGAGACGATAATTATCACTTCAGTCAGGAAACTTGGTTTGGACATATGTGTGCAGTTTATTATGTTATAGGCAATTCGTAAAATCCGATGATTCGTGAACTTTAACGACCAGGACAAGATAAATTCGTAGATTTCAATCTCCTGTTTATTTTTTTTGATAGCTATTCAAAATATCTGCACACTTATGTTGGCGTATTCTTGATTGCCATATATTTCAGACACACATTCCAGTATTTACACGAATACCGTTACTGAGTGGTTACAGCGCCGACAAACCTAATTGTTCACAGCGCATAATATTTTATAATTTAAATTATACCAACGGTAACGAGCACATGAATTCTGAAATAGATTTGATTGCTTGTAAGTTAATCGATCACTTATCAAGCATGTTCAGAATTGTGTTCAAACAAAGGCTAAGATTTTCAATGATTGCCTTACGTTCCTGACACTGAATTACAAATGTACGCTGGACATTTCCTACAGCTTCTGTAGGGACGGTCACTCTGCAAAGGACTAAATGGATGAACTCTATTAATAGTTCAATTGTATTACTTATCCGTAACGTATAGATTGATTTACATAAAACTTGCGTGCTCCGTTTGTTGGTCTTCAAAATATCACGGACAATTTCCTGTACAGTCCGGACGGACATATTTCACCATTCAGTACTTCCCTTCCTGCTGCCACCAATGGAATGCAGTGTGCAATGTGCGATGTGACAAAACGAAATTGAGTGTCGAAAGCAATTTTGAGGAAAATGAAGTCCGTCCAATAAGGGAAAGTAAAAGGGGGAATTTTGAATTAGAATAGTGAAGTTTACAAGGGGCATTCCTCGAAAGTTAAATTCAGAATGATCTCAATCCACAAGGACAACATTTTCACGAGGGAGAATGTTGAATTTCCGTTTACTGCTAGATATTTTTGGAGCATTCTGACGAATGGCCTGGCGCTTCGTAACGTGACCTGAATTTTACGCGTGAATGATGTTCCTTGTGACTTTGAACAGAATTTTACATAAGACAATAGAGTGGACGTGGGTTGTCAGCCCCTGTTCATGTTCATTTAATAAATCCTTCATCTCCGAACTCCGAAACATACATTCTGTAGTTTTGAGGATAGAATAGAATAGGAAATAGGATGGGACCCCATGCTGTCTCTCATTATGTGTAACCGAGTGCTTTATCTCTGGCTATTCCTACGTATTCCTGGGTGTCTTTGCCATCTGGACTCAATAGAGGAATAGAGATGTAGAACTGTAAGAATCCCAGTCCTCTGTGTTTTTGTCTAAACTCGTTCATGAATTGGGAAGGGTGGGTGACAATCAGACAATTGGACTTGATTGTTATGCAAATAAATGCCAAATTTCATTTCATTTTCATCTCAGGCTGAATGAGGCTCTTGAATTGTAATAATAAGACAGTGGCAGTAGTAGAGTGGTGCAGACAGATAGACACGAAAGTACTTCCTGTGCCATAAGCCTTACCAGAAACTCTAATGTAATGTATGCACTACACAGTGCCAGAATTCATTTTGTCTTTTAAAATGGAAAACCGAATTACAGACGGGACATGACTGCCAGGAAAAATTCAGAACGAGGGAGTCGAGTGGGGACCATAAAAATCTAAATTGGAGGGTTGGTGGTTCACAATGGTGTACGAAAAGATTATTAAGTTAAAGGGGAAGAAATGCAATCCAATGCGGCGGGTATAATTGCGGGGTTGATAAACAGATTAAACCGGAATAGTGGTGAGATGGTTCTGGTAAGATGCTATGCGGAAGCATTATTCGAATTCAGCAAATATTACTATGAAAAATACCTCTCCTCGGAAACCACCCCTCCATAAGAACCATCTGCAACATTTTCTTAACGGTGCCTCTTTTTAACCAATATAAATGTGAACAGGGTTCGTTTCCTGAGGTTGGCATATATCACCTGACTTTTCATATACTTTGAGGTTTTTACCTTGCTACGCAACGGTTTTTTCTACTTTTCCTTTCATAAACCAGTAAATCGTCATAATAGGGTAGGGAAATCGAGTACATATGATGGTTAAAAGTCAATGAGTGCAGTGTGATGACAGTGCAATAGTACATTTATCAAAATGAGGTGAATCCTGATCCTCCCTAGCAGGGTTAGGTGATTTCTCCCTTGTAGAAATATACCATAAGCCATTATTTGACAAAGAATGTGTGGTAAATGAATTCTGTCAACCTACAACTCAGGTTAGATAACAAATCCGGAGTGTAACTTCCAGTGTTCTTTATTAGTGTAGTACTAATGACCATCTCAGCTGGACGCCCACCTCTGCTGTGAGACCAGATTTCTATTGCTAGACGGGGGTGCCCCTAGACTCTCGGTCCTATTGTCGAAGGTCAAACTGTCAATTGTCTGGGTTGATTTTCGAAATTCGTCCTATGTACGCTCTGGTACTTAAAATCGTATGTACGTATTCTTTTTGTTGACCTGCGAAGGCTATGGATGAATGGGACTAATGCAGGGTCTCCGGTGCTCAGACCCCCTCATGTGACATTATTATCACCAAGACTCGACCATTCTCCAAAGTCCGGACATATTATTAATGAAAGCACCAACTGTCTACCCTTTTCATTAATAAGTTCCTATTGAATTGACGCGAACAAATCCTATAAGAACTTTTGTATTTGTATACGGAGCACTCCAGATCTCGGGATAGAATTCGGTCGGGATAGCAGCAGCAGGGATCGGCTAGAACCAACAATTTGATTTCGAAAAGAAATTTCTGAAGCAATCATAACAATCAGTATAATAAAACTGCCATGCCTGGTGCGAATGGCCCAGGGATTACTTACTCCAAGTACGGCCGGATTACGTTTGAATAGCTATGACTCGACTCGGTTTGGTTCATATATTTCGCCCTTACTCACAAGGGACCGCAATCGGATGTCAAATATTAGAATAACAAGATAAGCCAAACTAGTCCCATTGTGGCTGTTAGAAAATAAATTTGCTCATTCTGTAAATTTTTGCATTTAAAATATTTCTATAATTTTTGGCGATGAAATTAAGTTTTATCTTTAGATGAGATTTTTATATTTCTGAGCAGGGCAATTTAATATAATTGTTAGACAGAATTTAGTCTGAGTTTTACGCCCTAATACAGTCCCTTGTCATTTTATTAAACCCCAAAAGCAAATTATATGAGTGAATGCTTTTGTATTATAAGAACCCGAAAGTCATCCCAGATTTTCCACTCTATTGATGATGATTGCGATTGCGGTGAAGATTTTAGTTCCTCATTTTAGGGCCAAACCACTTATTACCTAAGCACACACTCGCTCCCGTCGTTCTATTTCACATGTCATAATAGATTCTTTTTTTCTGTGTCACTCACTGAAGTCAGATTATGGTTGAATGAGATTTTTTTGAGATTTTTTTCATTCGGTGACCCAAATTCTCTAGATTCACACGGGTTCAATTTTCACACCAAAATTAAACGAACGATGAAATTGTTTGAATGGATTTGAGAAATCAAGTTTTGTTCAACGTGTGTGATTTTTTACTGAGAAATAAAAATGTATCGAAAGAAACGTTCTGTGTGATCCTGTAGACATTTTTCGAATTGTACATGTCACCTCACTAACTTTTATGTTTTAAAATAAAATGAAAGCGATGTTTGTATGTGGTGCTACGCGAAATTATTCGCTTTGACTAGCCCCAAACTGGTTAAATTTATACTTATATTTCAATAATATTTTGAAATTCACTGAGCTTGGCCGGCCCATAAAATTTCCTCAATCAACTGTTCGATAGCAATTTCATAAGTGCGTTATTGAAATGGACGGAAATACTTGCGCTGTGAATATAATCATTTCCAAGATTCAAATCAAATTCAACTCTATGCCATTAGAGTTTTTTCAAATACTCAATAAAACTGATTTCAGTTTAAAAAGCTAAATTTTCAGCCGTCGCAAGTGTTTTGGAGTTGGTTTAAAATCTTGGACAATTTTCAAGGAGGTCAAACAAGTTGACTCGTTTATCGGGAGGGACCGTAACTGCCAATCGGCAATGAATTTTCTCGTCATGCATTAATTTATCCAATAGATCAACTTTGGAGGTGGAAATGTATATCATGATATAACCGTGACTATGGTATATGGAAAATTAACATTTACCTTAAAAGCAGATGTTAAAAATGCATTAGCAATGTCTACGATACCAGACAATGCATAAAGTGTTATTTATTTATTTTTGGAGTTACGGGCATTCCTTTTAACCAATTAGCTCTCATTGCAATTTTAATTTCATTATTTTTCTTCCTGTCATTGCAACAAAATCAAAATAAAATTTAAAATACATTTCTAATACTCCATGGAAAATGGCTAATCAAAAATACCATTTTTGGGGATCGAACTTCAAAAATATAGAGGAAACCTGAAACGATTGGCTGGCTGCAGGATTCACAGTGAAACCAATTTTTAGTAAAATAAATATAGAAAATGTACGTGATTTAACGACAGTCGTGAAAGTGATGAAAGCTTGAGCTTTCTCTATTCTTTCATTTGATTTCGTGCGAGCGTGGTTTTTGAGTTTAGGATGCGAGATTGACATGTTGGTGGCTAACAAGGAAGTCACTTTTCGTGGAAAATGAAGATCTTGACCTTTTTATCTTCTTATTAACGTAAATATCGACGCAATGTCTTTTCTGTTGGAGCATCAGTTTTGTCAGTATCTAGGAATGTTCTTATTTAGCTCTAAAAGAAACCTATTATTAAACACGGTCCGCTTGTCTACAACACCTAACCCTGAACCCTACACGCGTCAAGTCAAGCTTTTAACTTTTTATCTAAGTTGGGGATTTGTCATTTCAATTGTTTGACGTTCAAGTATCATTTCGTCGGCAGATGGAATTATTTTTTGATTTCGTAACCGTAATGCATATTGTAACGTCTGGAAAGGTGATGATTTCAATAACACTGAACCAAAATTTTATATGGTGCAAATCAACCGTACTTGATCAGGATAGAATGAGAGACTTCCGTTTGGGTTTGGACTCGATCCCACTTTCACCTAAAGTAGTTTCCTTATGAATTTTTTGCCAAAGTGAAGGAAGCCTAGTTGAGTTTTCATTTGTGCCAGAGCGAGAAATTTGTATGCATTAGGAAGTTTAAGTTTAGTATGTATGCACTTCTGGAAAGAAAAAAAAAAGTAAAAAAGTCTTTCCATTTCTTTTGTTCACATTTGGAAACAGTGCAGTTTCCGTGCGTGTCTTCTTTTTCGTTTTGTAACCAAAGTTAGTGCCTTCGTTTTTCTTTTTCATCTTATCTTGACACCCGGTTGAATTGAATGGGTTATCATCCAATCTTCCACTAATTTTAGCACGTCTCAAACAGACAAAGTGAACACAGTCACTCGTGGTTCACCGAAAATTCTACAGTCGAAATAGATGGAAGAGTTTTTCTCTCCCCTCCGATTCTTCCTTTTAGAACTTCATTTGTACAGAAGACTTATTTCGACCCGAAATAATCGTCCAGACCAACTACGTACGTAATTTAATACAAGCTACGCAGCAAGGCAGGCGAGATAAAATATCCCAGGGGTCAGGAATTGAATTATTTCGATTCAAGTATGTGTCACAGGGTGAAGTGGTTCTAGGGGTCAAAGTTCTGAATTCCCCGGTAACAAAACAAGCATAAAATCGGGTATGGGTCAAAAGTCCTCTCCCCCGGAAGTTCGATAGATGTAACAAACGCTATACGCCCCTCGATCAAAATTTTTGTGTGACCTAACTGAAATTAAAATGATAGGTTGTCGCTGTGCTCGTCAATTTCTGGGAAAACTTTCCATTCAGCCTTCGACAATACACCATACCTTCCCTGGGGATCAAACCCTTGCCAAAGTGAAATGGAAAACGTTGCCTATAGCGAACTTCTAATACTGACGGGCAGGTTCTCTCAAATTATCAGCAAACTTTCTTGAATATTTGGATAAGGCGCTTGTTCAAATGCATAAGAATTTGACCTCTAACCTGATTTGAGCATTGTCGGTGACAGAGGTCGATATTTTGAAGTGTCCTTCAGAAAAGGTTTTGGTCCCCGATTTTTTTTCTACAGTGACAAGGACAAGGACATTGTGGAGAGAAACTAGAAACGATCCAGTTTCGAAAAATCCCATTATAATAAATCCGGAGAAGCGTCCGTCCGTCCATCCGTTCTCTGATTCTCGGTAAAGATTAAAAAGGACAAGGGTTGAGTCAAGAGAGGCTAATTGACGCTTTGGTCAATTTACTTTGGACTAGGCTGGAGACTACAAAAGACTTTGTCACCAAAAACCCCAATGGCACATCCCTGTGTAAGTCCTAGCATTTCCTTCAACAACTTTAACAAAGACACAATTTCCTCAAGTCTTATCTGTTTATAAATCGTGACAAGCAAAACTTGTAAGAAAATGAAGTCGGCCACTTCACCCGTACTATTTTTGTTCGTTTTTTTATCGGAATTGCGTTCACACTTATACGTTGACGTGTTCATTGAATCTTACACTACAGACACGGCGGTGGTATTTATTTACATAAACCTTCTTGTTTACAACAGTTTATTCTGAAAAGATTGACCAAATAAAAAAAGCCTTTATCTATCTATCTATCACATTACGCTGACGCTGAGCTAGGATTAGTCACTTCAGCTTTTTTATTCAGGTAAAAAGTTCAGAATAGACTGTTATCAATATTCAGACGTGAAGGATGTTAAGACACCACCAACAAAGCAAGGATGAGAAGTGAAACTGTTTTGCACTCCTGCGTCTATTTAGTTGAAACTTTGCCAGTTTTCTCTAGTTGGAGTCGTTTCAATTAAGAAATTAGCCAAATCGGAATCGGTTGAAATTTAACAGTTTCATATCCACTAACCATCAAAATAAAAAATAAACCATTCAAAGAAATTGAGATTATAGAAAAAATCGAACAAGCTCCCCAAACTTAAACCCTAGCACCGTTTGCTCTTCATGTGAATTTATACTTGAATTTCGCCAATTGATCACAATTTCCTTGGAAAAAATTAGAAATATCAAATATTACGAATACATATCAGAACGAATTTCTAAGAAGATTAAAATTTAATAAACGAATTTGCTATTTTAGGACCATTTCTTTCTTTTTCTATTATAATTGAACAACAATGGCAAGGTTGGATTGCTTTTAGTGACTAAGGACAGGGTAGGACCCTTCGGCGCTATCGTAACCTTAAGGAAGTTCAGATTAAGGTTAAGGTGTGAGTAATCCGACATACCAACACTTTCCCCTTTCATTCCCTCATTATCTTCTATCATCAGTGTCAATCGTTAAGAAGGATTATTGAGTACAGTGAGGCTCATATAAGGAGAGAGATCCTTTGCGGTTGTCCTAAGGGCAGGATTAAAACGTTTAAGGCAATAAAACAAACTCTTGCTGCCTTCTGAAATTTCAGAAGAAAAGTCCGGAAGATTTTTGATGTTACTCTCTCCCCAGTAACCAACTTTGGCAGGTAATACCTACTCCATTTGAAAGCAATAACGGAGAAAATGGAAATTTAAAGGACAATAGTCCACGTTTTCTTTCTGGAGAATTGGACCATTGTTCTCAAATCAAGCGATCGAGCCCTTCAAGGGCCACACTGATTGTGATTTTTGTTTTGTACCTTGTTAGCTTCGCATACAACCGAAAACTCTGACGAGGAAACCACTTTTCAGGTAGAAACCAGATGAACTTAAACCCCCCGATGTACGTTATTTGCCCTGAGCACAGAACTGAGAACAGAGGCTGTTACTTAAAGTGTGCTTAATTAGCAGAAATTTTAAATCCACCATACTTTTTCGGGCAAACTGTACAGACCATAAGTTCGGATTTATAGACACGAAATACTTTTTTTTCTCTAAGAAACTCTATAAGACAACTGAGGTATCAAATTCTAAACGTTTTAGTCTGATCCGAGTTTGAAGCGAGAATAAGGCATGTATTTTTTAGAAATACGAACTATAATGTTGGATTTGATTTCTGAAATCCGATACATTCCTCGATTAAAATTTTGGATGAGTTTATATTTTAATACTCTGAGCGAAAAAATTAGAACTCCGTGTTGCATATTTGAAATATAACTAGAATTAACTTTTGAATTATACAGTTATGAGGCCGATTTGTAGTGTTGAGTACAATATTGTACAATACTTTATAAATTTTTAAGTTCTAGAACTTACATAGTATACATTTCATCATGCGAGCACCAACAATACCCACTCAGTCAGTCACGAGTATGACCCCTTGAAGAGCAGGAAATCCAAATACATAATAATGTAGTTTCGTGTTCAAAATGTAAGTGTATTAAGGGATTCACATTTACGAAGGTTCTCCATTGTTTTCGGAAACCTCAGTTTTTTTAAGGACCAGGACCACACGGAGTGAGGCCCTTAACCGAATGAACGGACAATTGAACGGAAATTTCTTTCAAGGGATCCTGGCAGAAGCAGGGCTTTGAAAAATCTCTCAATCAATGTCTTGAAAGACACTTCAATTTGAGGGACTGACTGGTTAGGGCGAAGTTTAGTTGAAATGTTTTCATCTTGGTTTCTGATCATGAAGAATTTCAAGACTCACAAGGGTCCATATCCTGATGTAAAATTCAGTTCAGCCAGTTTCAAATGTTCTGGTCGCAAATATAAACAGTATATTTTATGGTCCTCTTGTTTACAACAGCTAATCCCAATAAAACTGACCAAATAAAAAAAAATCTTTAAATTGCAGTTCAGCATTAGAAAACTCTCATTCTACCTTGTTGTATTAGGAATCCTTTTCCACTGGAATTTTTCGTTACTAGTATGGGTACCTTTCCTGGGTGAAATCGGTTAATCAGTTTTCTATCAGAAATACTGGTCATATTAAATATGTCAGCCCATGCATGGTTATATTCTCATGCCGAGCTTGACCCTCAAAAGTTGTTCCTTGTGAAAAGCTTTTCTGAAGTCACAACACAACAATGGAGTGTCTATTCCTATGTTCCTCGTCCTAGACAAACTACAAAATATTATTACTTCGTAAACTAACAATAATAACTTCTCTTTTGTGCTCACTACATTCCTACTGTAAAGAGCAATGAGTCAATTCAAAATTTCAAACACGTACGTACAGTACGTATGAAAACGTTAGGCCCAATCGCACCGGCCAACTGCGTCCGGGCCAAACCGATTTACTGGACGCGGGCGGGTGTCCAGTAATACCAATAGCAATGCAATGAAGACATGAAAATATGGTGGACACATTCCAAACGGTGTATGTAATGTAAAAACTAACGATACAAGGTTCACCGAACACAAACAAAAAATGAAAGGCGTGAAGGGGGGACTTCGGTCCAATGCCTTCGAATAGCTTTTATATTGGTTATCCAATTAAGCAAATGTCAACTGGTCTACTATGTTACCATCTAACATCATTATTTACTACACTCGACTACTAAGGTCCCGGTCCCACTTCGTGAGTCTGGAAGGTTTATGTTGCAGTCAGTCGTTACTTTCCAGGTTGTAATTAACTAGCTCAAATGTAATCAAAATCGACCTGAGTAAAAGATTAATCATAATTATGACGTGCTTATTAAAAGGGTACAATTGTGAAATCCTACATTGCTAAAAATAAAAAATATATGAGACCTAAATAAAAATATAAAAACTGTGCTATAATTTATTTTAAAAATTTGTCCATGTAGTATTACAATGTCAAAAATCTTAAGAAATAATTACCTCCAGGCTCAAGGGTACACAATCAATAACCCGGCAAGGACAATCGGTTCAATTTATCTAAACTTTTGGCTGTTAAGCCTAACCGCAAAATGTTAAGAAATGTTACTCACAAATTGTACTCAAAAATTCAAATTGTTAACGAACAAATAAAGCTGTAAAAATAAGTGTTCTATTTATTAAAGAAATCAGCTAGGTAGTCAAAAATTTTAGATGTTGACTGTAATATTCTGCGATGAAAAACTAAATAACGTCAAGAGAGGAAGTCTGTCCTAGTAGTTATTAAAAAAAATCAACGATGAAGCTAAAATTCTAACATTTCCCGCTAGATATTAATAACTATAATTAAACTTGAAACATCTGTAAAAATCAATTTTTATAGTATAGTTAATTTAAAAAAAAAACTCAACTGTGTAGTCCTCTACGTTTGAATTTGAAAGAAGTGTTATGCAATATTTTGAAAATACCAAAAATTCAACCGTTCGCGTGAATTTTTATAAACTCAAGAACTAACAACATGCTTTCTGCCATTAAAAGAAGGATATCTGAATGAATTTGTTTAAATAATTCGATTGTTTATAAAAAGAACTCAACCGTGAAGTTGTATGAAGAATTTATTGCAATTATCACATCCGGCTGGCGCAAGAGTAATTGTGTCTTATTAAAGAATTTCAGCTATGCAATCCTACTTGGAAAATGTAAAAATGTACAAGCAATTCAGAATCAACTTTATAAATTTGGAAACAACGCAGCTAAGAAAGGTGCATCTAAATTAAATTGTTATACTGAATTTGTATTTCTATTAAAAAGTTCGACCACGAACTTGCGAAGTCCTACCAGAAGCAATACCGAAAATGTTAAAGATTGTTGAAATCGCTACTTAATGGAAATATATACGGATGGCGACGACATAGGAATAATTAAATCCACGCGGCCCGGGTACTTATTCTCTTCTCCGGATGGTACTTTTTATGATTTACTACCTCGGCTCTATTGAATTTAAGTCCAACCTAACCTTGTTAAGGTTCAATGAAGGGAAGAGAGTCATAATGTCCTGTCCGTTCAATACTTGCGGACTTCTGTTCAGCGTTACACCCGTGGAATTTTATCGGGGCCCCGTGTGGTGCAGTACGCAGCAGATGAAGGCCAACACGCACGGGGGCCCTTAAAGTATTAAAGTAGAAGCAACCCTTGTAATAAAAATGTCACTTTTTATAGTACGTTCGTCTTTTTCCAGTTCGGTCCCTTTGGAGGGAAGTGTCAGTAAAAAAATGAGTATGCTCAAGCTAAATAGTTTTTTCTCTTCAAAAAATGAACCAAAACTTTAAAACTTATATTGCCGAGAAATATCTATCGCCCTTTTAGATAAAAGAAGCCGCCAAGTCCCTAATTCTGAGCTCGTGTGAACCGAATCGGTAAGTAAGGCCGACAGATTTATCTAGATCACCAACAAGTTGAGGAACCAAGACAGAAAATACAAAAAATGTTGAGTTGATATTACGCAGTCCTACACAACATACAAAGTAGACTAGAAATTCTCCGGAGACACTAGGCTGGAAGTTACGAAGGGATGTTTGCCATGTGATTGACGACTAGGATTTCAATTCTAGAGGTCCACGAGTTTTTTGAAACTGCATTTTTCCAACAGTGGCGGATCAAGGTTTTCTATTGTGCCAATCTTACAATTTCTAGGTCCTACTCCAGGAAATTTAGACACATGTTGACTAAGAAAATCGTCCAGAATTTTTTGAATTAAAATCTTCACATTTTTTCTATTTTTTTAAATAGAACATCAAGAGTTCAAGAGAATTGATTTCCTATCTCGCATTTCGAACATTTTGGAAGATTCTGCCATCATGCAAGAAACTCTGCACTTTATTGGGGGTGTGAAAATTCTGATGAATATTCAGATTCGGTTAAAGACTTTACAATGCAATTTGAGCTTATATTGTCCACCGCGAACTCAAAAATTTACACAATGTCAGTTTATCGCCTGAATTTTTTGAAATATTCCATCTATCACGCATATTACATTAAAATATCAATAATCTGAAACAAAAAAGTGTTCGAATCTTAAATTGAAGTTAACCTTTGACGAATATAATGAAAAATCTTAATGGCTCAGAAGATACGGGACTGCTTTCGAACATGCACCCAAAAATTTCTCTCACTGCATTACTCCGCATTACATTACACTTTTGACTTGATTCAATTCATTTACTGTTCTTCTTGGCATGGAAGGTTAGGTTTGGAATAAGGAAATAGGAAGAGGAATTGATTAATAAGTCCCAATAGTCCTTCAAAATCCCTCCCGTGCAGAAACTTGATAACACAAGAGATCCACCCCATTCATCTTTTACACCGAAAACCCGGGTGAATAGTGAGTATCTATTCCCGTCTTCTTTTTTTCCGTCCGGTTCGGTTTGTATGTGTTCAAACATGAACATACTGTAGAGTTCTAGAATTATGTGTATAATTGTACAGGGTGGATCATAACATTTTACATTTTCTACTACACTAAGTTCGGGGTTGCCAGAAGAAAAGTGTGATATATATTATAATTAAAATATTCTCTAGGTTTTAGCAGCACGTGTCATTTCAATCGAACCCTTGAAAATCTCCTATGGGTTAATTGCATTTTAAGCTTTAGAAAATTGTCAGTTTAAGGGAAGTCAGGAAACCTCAGCGTAGTGAGTATGGGTTTAATCCATCAGATCCACGGTTCAATTCCTGGTAGAACTGCTTCCAAATTCCTTGTTCGGCTGAGTAGTATTCACACGTACTTGATCATCCGAGATCTTGTTTTAATTATCTAGGTTAAAGGGGACTCTGGAGTAATTTCTCTAGAGCACCGTCGTCTACGAGCCAAAAATTGATAAATAGCGAGAATTTGGACGGGAAATGTTTGAATGACAGTAACGGTAACGTTAACCTTAACTTTAAAAATCTCTGAATTAGGCATTAGGAGGATAGTTATGGAGCACCCTGCAGTAAAACAAATGCAGTGCATTTGTGAGGTCTCTCAGGTCCCATTCACGGAATGTCGAAATGAGAGGATATTGTCATCCAACATCTAAATCACATCCATTTTCACATCACAACGATTTTTCTAACGATTTTGTCACTAGCTGGATGGTTGGGTTGGGTTGGAACATAAAATTTGTATGTGGGTCTTGAAATTGAATTTCCTTAAATCAACCCCATAAGTCGTATCCTGAATCCTGTCCTGATTATGGAACAGAATGGAACTGGAACTACTGTAAGTCTATGGAATGGAACCATTTTAATAGATTCCAGACATGTCAGCCTTGCCTTGCAGAATTATTATGGAAGTCACATTTCGCATAACTGCTTCCTGACGCCGCTGACTCTCTCGAATTTGAATTTGATTTTTTCTAATCCGACTGGATGAATAAATTTGTAGATATTTCTGCACTAGAGAGAAAGTTATTGGCGACGACACAAACATTTATGTGATTCGTGCATAATAAGATTGTAGGCATATGCAGGCGAGTACTCATGCGAATGACGAGTTTATCAACAGACTTCCTAATGAGAATTTCACTACGGCTGGTTCTCCGAATCCGAAAGTTAAAGATTCTAGGGTGTTTCGGCACCCTTTTTGGAAAGTTTATTTTTTTGCTACACTATGAGCTAATGGTTTGATGTGAGATTTGGTTCCAGAGTCTCCGTACAGATTTTTAGAGAAAATGTTCGCGTAATATCATTTACAAACTCAACAAACTTTGAGTACCAAATTGTTTTATAGTTCGTTTAGTTTAAGAAATCTGAATTTGAAAAAAATTTGAGGTAATAAAAATATTCCGGGAACATTGATTCATCTGTGGAGAGTAAACTCATCAGATTTTGCGTGGATTAAATACAAGAAGGCACGTGAACTGTACAGCAGTAAACGCTAACGAATGTGGGCACAAAATATTATAGTTCCAGTTTCTGTAATTGGGTTCTTCTGTTTAATTTACAGCTTGTATTGCAAGTTAATCAACTAGATCGTAAACGCTCAAAAAATCCCACAAATTTATTTTATTGTCCAGTGGGAGTCTGCATTCAATTACACTGCCATTCCCATCTTTGGTCAGAGTAGCCGGTAATTTAATTGTTTGTTTGTTTTATTTCCCCACAAATGCAAACAAAGATGTTGTTTTTTATGGGTTATAATCCACGTTCACGGACATATGTACCCCACCCTTAACAAAAAGTTCATATTTCCTTAACTTTTTTTACTACCAGTCACAGCTCCTTGATCTCAACTCAGAAAGGTTATCATTCGAACGTACAAATCTAACAAACGAGGTAGACATGTCTCATAAAATTGTAGGTCATCATTAGTCGATCAACTAACCAATTCCAAAAATGATTACCAACCGGGTAGTTTCACTCTACAAAATATACTTATGTCGTAGGGGAGATGTGGAGTATAGATTAAAAATTAAAACCAAGCTAAGATGAAATGCCTTGTTGTCAATTTCTACGAGGGAGGAACCCCCCAACCCTGGTATCGAGGTTTAGAATTCACCTCATTTTGACAAATGCGTTTGCTGGACTATCAACACACTAAACCCAACGTCAAAGTTTTTGAGATTTTATTTTTTTCCGAGGTTTGAGAAAGTACTTGTTAAATACAGACGTCATTCACCGGTTTGACCCTTCGCCTACGACATATGTACATGTCCATCTTTAATAGCTTACATATCTTGTAATTTAGTTCTGGGTTGACCACAAACCAACTGGCATGCCAGGAGCCAACAACATGGCTTGTTACTCAGTTTTTTTTAACAATTACATTGCAAAACACCCTGGAGCACTCAAGTTCATGAGCCAGTAAATAATAAGGAATGGTTTTCATGTCAAGACATCGAAGAAATCGCCACAACAATAATGCTGAAACTGACGTGGAGAATTACAATGGAATGGATTATTGCATGCAACGTCGTTTCGTTTCAAGAAAGAATAAAAAATAAAGTCGACAAAGGGTCCAAGGGAGTCTGAAGATCCAATGGATTCCATGTCCTGTTGTTCCGTCGCCGAGGGGTGCCTGAAGGGCTATCTCCTCTAATATATAATTTTGACAAGTTTATTTAACTAGTTAAGAAAAACTACGTTAGGGCGTGCCGGGGCTAAACCTTCTTTCAAACATGGGTCTCCTGTCTAGTTTGTTCTCCTTGTGTAATAATGTATAATGGGCTTGTGAGATTCTTTCATTTCATGCAATTTAGTATAACCAGGTGAATTCTTACCAACATGAACTTATGTTACAGTCTCATCACGATTTTAGTCTAAATCCATTAGACTAGACAATTTGAGTACACTTAACAGAGATAATCCTAATGCAGTCTGCTGTGCCTGCTCATTATCATATAGTACCTGCTTGGAACAGTAGGAAGTACGTCGATTGTCTTAAACTTCAGACACGGTTCGTACTTTAACACAAAGTAACCACACATTGAACAGAATTTGCGTCTCTCCTTTTCACAAAGACATGAGATGCAACGGTCCATATAATTTTGTTCCGGAAATACGTATTGGACTTTAACATACAGAATTTTCTTGTACGAACGAAGTCCTGTCCAAATATCCGAAATCTGTGGAAGAAGAGGTACAGGTGTTTGAAAATGCTGGCGCTGGGAGAGAAGCTGCACAAAAGAAAGGTTCGGCTGGGCTGGGTAAGGTTAAATTTAATAGAATCAGAAAACCACTTAATTTGTCGACTGCTTTGTGCATGAATATCCGGAGGATGCAAATGCTGTGCTCTGTGCTCTAAAGGATCGGAAGGCGTGGTCATAGGTCTCACTAAATCCGAAAAGGGTTGACCCAACTTCGGGTAAATTAAGTTGTACGTAACACATTTGCATATTAATTGCTACTGTCTGGGCAATTGGTGTGGAGTGGAAATGATAATTAAACCACTCACTGGTTGCATAATGTTATTAAAATTGGGACGGCAATTTTAAAATATGAGAGAACAGTATCACAGTAGTACGTGCAATTTAATCTGAGAGCAACGAGATAACTTTTTATATTTTTGGGTTTATTTGTCAAAGATTGGAAACTTAAATCGTCGTGGTTATTTGTTCTTAGCCCGACAATCAATTAGTTTTCTACGATGCAATGTTTCAAAAAATTTATACAATCCAATATTGGAAGAAAATTACAACCTTCGGAATTTGAAATTACTGAGTGGAACACCGCAAAGTCTACATGGTTTACATTTTGACTCGTCTTGAGACGGATGGATGATGTGCTCGAGTAGTGGGTAATTGTATTTTCACGCCCTTCAGTCTACAACAATAGCAGTCCTAACACAATGTTGAACTTTTTCAAATCTTTTTTGTTTCTGTGCCTTGAGTCGAGTGAAATGAACCATTCCGTTCGTTCGTTCCAGAAAACCATATACAAAAGTTAGGCACATTTCTAAGGATTTTTGGACCAAGTTCTTCCTAACAAGGTCTTCTATCTCTGTCTTGTCCTACAAAACTCTTTAACTCTTCGTCTCTTCCTTGAATTCCAATAAACAACAGTCCGGGGCAGTGCCAGGGCATGGGGTCATGTCCACACTTGAGTTACGGAGAAAGACGTCTGTAGGGTAAATACTCCAAACTCACAAGGGAACCTTCCGAACTTATTTTGATGAATTATTTCGAAATATATTTTTAAGTTATTGAGAACGTTTCGATAACTTCACAAATTCAAGACACACTTGAAAGTACTTTGTCTTGAACTCTAGTGATAAGGCATCACATAAAATTGGGTGTTTGGGCATGGAATCGAGTAACTGTGAGTAATTGGATTTTAGCAGTTCGGTAAATAACGGTCATGGTGTCTATGAGTCCTTCCACATGAAATCTGTCGTACAGGAATAAATGTGCTTCCGATGGCTTTTCGGATTGGCAATTATTTATCAACTTCAATACAAGCTTTTTATATGTATTGTCTCTTCTAGCAAACAATTATTCTTCTTGGACGGAATCTTGCTTACCTCAGATATTGATAGACTGTATGGGAAGAGTTCCTAAAATGAAGAGAGACTTGCCAAGTTGATACCATCACTTCGTGACCTCCTGGAAGTCAAGGAAGGTCACACAGGGACTAGGACGTGTTTCACTTCGATTTCCTTGAAACAAATGATAAGCTACGCAGCCTGTGTCGTTTCTTGACCTTCCACAGGTCACGGAGTGATAGGATCGACTTGAGGGTCATATGAACATGTTCATGGGGTCACCGTAGTGAATTTTTGAAAAGAAATCGACAAAAAGATATTTTCACGTATGTTATGCATGCTGTGTCCATCTAGTATGATGTCACCGATGCCACCACCTTCCTGATTTGGCCAGAAATTTATGATTTATTTAGCGATGAACTGCTCAAACTGCACGTCAAGTATACTGTGACTCCCTTGTCACAAAATGTGTGTGTCTGTGAAACCTGACCTCTTCTCATTCTTAACTCAACGGAAGACCCTCACCTATATTTCATCACCTGATGGTTCATTTCTTCGTCAGACGGCGGTTGTACCGCCCATCTTATTTCCTTCCGCTTCATTTACTCTCAAAATAGGAAATCCTCAAGAACTTGGAGTTTCTACAATTTAGTTCTAATCTGTTCCTGCCACTGCACGCTGACAACCAAACACCATATGTCAAGTTTAGAGTTCAAAATATGTCTGCACTGTGGACTAATAAATAAGAAAACGAACATGAGCTATCCGTGTACTTCTACCAGTCTTTCCCTACTTGCCCTTTGACATTCCGTACAGAAGAGTTAGAATAGAACTAATCATTTACTTATGAACTTGCGTGAGTGTGTGAGTGGGGAGCGGAAAACATAATTTTTTAAATAATAATATAGAAAAAGATTCTGTAGATATTTTTATAATCACACAAGTAGTCATACCCGGACGAAGTGCATAGGAATTAAATGTCCTTAGAAATTCAGGAAGAATCTTGAAACATGCAATGGCTGTAATCAATAGAAGGAAGTTGGTCGGGACACAATAACTGTTTTTCAGGGAACTGTTAGGTAATAAATGGGTACATTTGTATAATTCCCTAAGAGTTACCGAATAGAATAATGCTTTGTCGTTTGGGTGATGCGAACATTTAAGATTTTGCCAATGGCTTGCTGATGTCACCCCAGTCAGGGTCGCTTGCCTAAGCCGTCTAGAATGTAAGACAATCAACAACAATGCCAACGTTTGTGTGAGTGCACGTATGAGAAGCATATGAACCACAAATCAATAATAATAATTTGCAATTAATGGTTGATTTGAACGGTAATTGAAGTATTTTTATTATGCCCTTTTGTACCTTAGTAAATCAAAAGTTAGTTAAAGAACACAACAAAATAAAAATGCACTTATTGCCAGTTACTAGACTCAAGAACATTCACCATTACCTACCCCAAGTAGTAAAATATTCCAGCCGAGAAAAACCTCTCTAAAGCAATCAGAATGCTTTGTTAAGCAATATTGCAAAATAATGTAAGATGATATCTGTCCCACTATGGTAGAACGGCCTGACTAAAACTGATCTTATTATTTGAAATAAATTATTTTTATTATTCCTCGCACGCACAATCGTGCATGCAAATAAAAGCAAACTCCGGAAGTAAACATTTGTAGTGTAGTTCCGGCGAGGTATACATTTTAGTAACTTCCAACTAAGGGCTATGCGAGCAGGGCGTTGGAGTAGAATGTATGGCGGATTTCAGTCACACGATACGATTCACGATTGGCTTATTATGATATTTTTATTTCATGTTTTAGTCAAATTGCCCGGAAGGCGGTAACAATTATTCAGAGTCCGATTACAATAACACCGATTGTGCCTACAGGCACTGAGTGTCTGATATTTTAGGCTTCGATTTTTCAATCCAATCGGATGGAACTTTTGGCTTCCCCGGGCACCCCATTATGGGTGAACATTGTCTACATTACATTTACAAGATTTGTCAGTAGTAATGGGTTGGAACATAACGCTTTCGCTTATAATGAGTGACACCATTTCCAATGTCATATCCAACCCAATTAAAAAGAATACAAAAGGGTAATTTCCGGTTGCATACAAGAATTTTAATATTTTATAATTCCTAGAATATTTACATTATATTTATATATTTATTTACAATATTTAATAAAATATTTCAGTTTTTACAAGTATTTCGGGAAATGGTAATTTTATCTCTAGAAACTATTTCAAAAGCCGATTCGGATTTTAATTTCAAATGATATTTATTGTAAATCAGTAAATAGTTATTTGCCATCCACTACTTCACTAACGCCAATTAAAATTTGACATTCGAACATTGTTCCTTGTAAGTCTCGAATGAGTTTTCTAGAGCAAATCACTGAATGTAATATATGATTTCCACTCTTCTCCCATTAGTCCTAATTATCCTCCCCCATTAAAGTCTAGAATTAATTATGGTTGACAAATTCCACATTTGTTTTATTTCTGTTTTGATTAAAATCGCAATTCCCGTAAATCACTCGAATACTGTCCGTGGCGTGGCCCACAGTTGGGAGTTTACTTTGCAAGTTAATGATTCCACCGTCCATTCCGTTCTTCAAACTATTCATTCGTTCACAAATTGCATTGCACTGCATTTGCATTGGATGCTATATAAATTCTCGTGTGATTTTACGGTTTGCTCTCTAACCCTTTCCTCCTATGTACTATTAAACCAACAAGTTGAAAAAGCTATTTGCTCCATTGTCTATTGTCTGGTCTAATCACTGGAGCATAGAACCTCTGTCTGACAACTGGACAGCGTGTTTCCGTGTCCAGTGCAGAGCAGGGGATGATGATGATACTTAATTAGTAATAATCAACGTGAAGGATTTAACAAAAGGTGGGTGGGCGTATTAGAAATTTGATCTCACGTTGACTCATGTGTCACGGGCAACAACAAAAATCAAAATATTTGCTTAAAATGATATTACTCCCTTGAATATTGACTTCTGACCTTCAACTTTTGAAATATGTAAAAAAGAAATGCCAATTTTGACCCTTACTATCCACTATTACTTAACATTTGGTGAAATTTGGAGAAATTGACCAAACATGGGCAGCAAGTTTAATATTTATTCTCTCATCCTGCTTTCAAGAGCAGTTATGGCGCCATGTACGTTATCTATTCTTCCCAGAACGTATGATACACCACAATTACAGATAGAGCTCTGATTTCGTTTCTAATTTTGATTCGAATTTTGATAGCCATATCGTGGGAGGCGGCCCGACTGACTCAATCTCATTAGAACTTTAAAACAAACACGATGAGGCAAATCTTCGGCGGCGACGGCGGGAGAAGATATAAAACTCTGATTATCCGTCCGCACGTACTCAATCATTATTTTTTTCAAAAAGGATTAATGTAAGCAAATTGCACGTCATGTACATAAGCACGACCACGTGTACTTAAATACTAAATACTTTTGGGTGCTAAGCAGACGACGGACATGGTTGATGGACAGTTTGATTAAAAAATACCACATGATGATTTTACAATACAAGTTATAGATAAAAAAAAACCTTGCAAGTCATGTTTGTGTCTGTCTATGGAAAAGTGCATTCAGTCAGACATTGACATCAACAGTAAAACTAAAATGAGTGGGCTAAATGGATTTCACCTTTATTAAAATCCAATCTGTTCGTTGTTCTGTTAAAAAATTCATTTTTTTGCATGCATGCATCTAAGCTCTTCCCACGTTTACTACATTTACCACCCAGGGAGAAACATAATGTTATTTAATGTATGGAAGAAGATTTTATGGGATTGGTCCGATCTGTTGGTCAGCAGCTTGAGATATGAACGGCGGACAAGGTAAGATGTTCCTAAGAATTAATTGAATCATGAGCAATTAATCATATGCTCAGAAAATAATAGGTGATTTAAATGCTGAAGAGCAATTTCTTTGAAGACACACAGATTCTTTGGTACGTTTTGGAAACACCCACCACCACCCATGCATTCACAGGGTGACACGTAACCGCCCTCACCCAGCAGCTCAACCTAGCTCAGAAATATTCCGGAAAAAGTGAGTTATACAATTTGTAAAACATTTAATGTTCAAGGAGCTATTGGTTGCCTGAATCGCACGAGTGTTCGCGACGAAACGTATTGGAATTTTGCGTGCAATTCTTTTGTTCGTGTAAATAACCAATGAGTCTGGAATGTAGGACAATCAACGCCATGTATGTTATTCTAGACACGAATTAACCAAAGCGGATTAATAATTACTGCATTACACTTACAATTAATTAATTTAATTATTTGAAAGTTTCTGTATGGCCATAAAATTAGCTTTTTTGTGAATGCAATTTCTCTGAGACCTTTGGAAATGTCAATGATTATGAACCACCCTATGAGTCGTAATCGTATGAGCGGTATTGATTTTTGAATACAAAATGATAACATGTTGTACCGCAGCTGTATGAATAAGGATTTTGAATTTGACAGTTATTTTTCTCTCTCGTCATGATTAGGATGAATTGGGAGTTCCCCTCCTTAAACCGAGTCAGACAGACAGACAAATCTTATTATGCAAATGAATGAATTAGCCTCACATTATGTAACTCAAAACTCACTTGTCCGTCCGACCAATCTCAAAGGAATTATTAAAAAGAAATTTACTCAATCACAAGCATATTTGGGCAGGCATGTTGTGTTGGAGTTGGCCTGAATGAAATCATTTCATAAACTCTATAAGGATGAACACTTTATCTTTGGAAGTGTTTGGAATCAACAACAAAAAATAGTTCTCAAGAATATACAAGACAAGATATATTAGTTTGTTTATTATTGTCCTGATTCGGAAATGCATTAATAAATACTATACATTATGGATATTTTGGTATTAGCAAAATTCCTGAATAATTTTCTTGGAATATACCTCATTGAACAGCTTATTGCCATTGAATGTTTTGAAATTGTAAAGCAACATCGTTATCGAAATCAGATTGAAGAGATGATCAATTTGTTAAAAGTTATTTTCCACGATAATTTCCGCCTTTGCCAATTTGTCAAGTTTTAACCCAATATAATGTCAGATATCAATGAACCTTACGATATATTAATGCATGTTGTCTTACGATCAACCCTCCATTTATTTTAATTGTTTGTTAGTTGGAGAAAACTGCGTGGAGTTAAAGGTTGATGGACCACCCTTTAGATTGACTCTTAAGTGACAAGAGGGCCTTGGCTTGGCTTGGGTGTCTTTAACTCTGACATTTGAGCGTTTGACATAACAAGTGTTCACTATCCGAATATTCGATCCATCTTTTCCACTTTGGTATAAGAATATGTCATGTCTCCCATTCATCTCAAAATCCAAAGTGTCAAATTGTGACATTTGGACTCTTCAAAATAATTGTACTTTTCCCTCTCCTTCATTCCCCCTTTCCTTGATTTGACAGACATTTGATGATTTGACTTATCTCTACCCCTGTAAATCTTAAACTCTGGTCACCGATCAAATTTCGATATCTTTTGTGGAAATCAATCTGAGTTTAGTAATACGCCAGTATATGTTGGATTTCAGACTTTCCCTGTTTCAGTCCATAAAAATATTTTGAAACTGCTTAAACATGACAAGATTTCAACTTGGAAATTGATTAGAGGGTAATATAAAGTATTAAAAATTTGCTCTGTCAAATGTGGAATACCCCAACCGGGAATATATATTGGACTGTAACCTACTCGTATGTATGCACTCAAAAATTTAGGCCAGACCACAACCACAGAACATTAAGTTAATATTGCCATAAAATGTCAAGTTCACAAGATTGAACGTTTGAACCCGAAGCAGACGTACTGCAGCTTTATACATACATATGTGTATGCGTATATTTTTGTCTTCAAAATTCAGTAGTCCAGAGTTGTAAATGTTTACAACAAATAGAATACTTTTTTCTCATCGCTTTTAAATGAATGTGTTTAAATATTTTTTAAATACAAAATTCGAGGTGTATATTTGGTTCAATCCACGACCGCAATATATAAAAGATGCAAATTTTTGCTTTCAATATTCAGAATTATCACATCAGCACTTTAAAAATAAGAATATTACAATTTGTTACGGCGTTATTCAAATTTTAATAATTTTTAAATGTTTTTTTTTCAATTTGAAACAGTTAGAGACATTAATCGCCATTCCTACAGTATTATCAGTTTTCAGACATTCGCTCGAGGGATAAATTGTATTTATGAACTACCGTGAAGCTACTAATTTCAGAGATTTTCAAAGAAGTGAAAGCATGATTCAAACGAACCGTGTTACAAAATACGATTCCGGCAGTCCAGCGTTGATCAAGTTTAAGTAAATAGAAATTATTTAGTCTAATTCTAAATAAGATGCAAACCGGGCACGTTTCGAATTTAAATATTAAGATTATTTCTGTAAGATGAACGGGTCAGTCGTTTGAATGAATTTTCTGTAATGCTCTCCGGGAATAAAATTAAAGAATGCTTGACCAAACTCACCAAGAATCCGTTTCATTTCATCCGAACTCATGTACAAGTTAAATGATCCTTGGACAACCGTAGAAATCAAATACAAAACTTGACACAATACGATGAACCACAAGGGAACACTTTTGGTGGACATTTTCACAGGTCCGAAAATAAAATGTCTTGTTTCTTTTTATAACAGCCACAAACTGTTTACTTGCACTCAGTCCACAAATACAAAAACTCACACCACAAGCTTGAACAGTCGTAATGAGTTTGTTAATTAATTAGTCAATTATTCATCATTCACAATGGAATTACGCAAACGTATGAATAGTAATAAATGAATTGCTCCAGCTGATTAATTAAGTTTATTCGATCAGATTTTCAGTTCATTTCATTTTCATGACAGCAGGGCTCTAAATTATTCCTATTTGAAGAAATCGAGGGATAATGGACTCGCATCTCATTTGAAGTACAAACGTATCTATCTAATTAAGTCAATTCTAGTCAGCCATGTGTGCTCGTTAGAATTTGGAAATCAGTTCAGTTTGTGTAAACTTTGCTTTGCTGAGAAAAGAAAAACACAGGCTCTGGACGCTTCACCGGTCTGACGGCAACTGAACACAGTTCGGGTGTCTGTCTAGTTTGGGCTTACGGCACGGCTCAGCAAACACACAATTCCACTTGAATATTCTACCCCTGATTTTCTTAACACCAGACGAAACGAAACGATCTCGACCAGTACTTTGTACCAGCACCGGGTCAGCACCTCCTTTCAACACACAACTTGCAGAAGTAACCCTATCATTCCCAGGAGACCGAAATTCCTAAAGGATTCAGCACAAATGCACAATAGATTTTTCATCAGACAAAGCCATCTCGATCGTATTTGTTTGTTTGTTTTTTAATTTTCATACCTGTTCGGAAATGCATGTTTTCGATCGTTAATACTAGTACATGCAAGTATATGCAAGTATTCTAATAAAATCGGGTCGTTGTCCAGCTTTCTCCGAATATCACCACAGAGAAAATAATGAAACCCTGGACTCCGTGAATGAATAAAGCCGGGCCTCTAATAGAATAAATATGGTAACTTCTACTGATTCCACCCATAATTGCTAATCAAATTATTCAAATAGAAAGGCGACCATACTAATTATCAGATTCGATGAATTAATTAATACTTAATTAATTATTATTGCGTCCATCCAGCACTTTTCATTTAATTTTTAGGAGACGAGCATTCCAGTTTAGAACAGGCTTGTGGATACATCTATATAAACACAGGGTGGTTCAAAACTTGACCCATATCCCACGCACGGGGTTGTAAGAAAGAGTGATATAGATTGCCGTGAACTACCTTATGTACATACTTTCACTTGTATTCCAATGAAATTTTTCTAGAGAGATTCCAGAGAATCATTGCTAGGATAAGTTCGACAGGACACACAAAAGTATTTTTCTTGCAAACATTTTGAATTCAGCTTTCTGAAATGGATGGATGGATACATTTGACTATTATAAAAAATCGATAATATTGACGGAATCAGGGATTAAGTGAATTTTCATTTTCTTATAGCATGATGTTGAATGGTCCGATCAGGACACATTTTACTATGACCATTATGGTGTTCACATGGATGCAGTAGGCAAACAATTAAATGAAAAATCGGTTTCTAGCGAATATTCATTAATATCTTATTTTCTATACTGACAGACTGAAGGTTTATACGATAACATAGAATTGTGTAGCAACAGTCATGACTTACGTAAGTTGGATGTTCAGTGTTCAAAAATCAGCAATTTTGCACGGTTGGCTGATTTTGGTATATTCTTTATTGAGTTTTTGGTTTGATACTGTGTACACATTTGTAATATCTGTATGCATTCGTTGGAAAAGTAGGTGGATGTTGAAATTCCAAGGATCGGAGGTGCAGCAAGACCAATCAAGGGATCTGCTGCGATTTGGTTCAATTTTGAAATTGACAAAAATACTCATCATGGTGTCTGTCCCTTTGGCCATAAATGGAGTAGAACCCGTCCAAATTGCGATTAAATTAATAATTCCCTGTTTTTCTCAAATCTGCAGTTGCTATCAAGTGGATTCTAGGAAATGTCCAAATGTTAAAGCAACCTTGCGGTTTGAGTCCAGTAGAGTAATGATAGGTATACGAAACTTTTATAACAAAACGTTATTTTGAAGTTATTTTATAATGTCGATGCGCAACGAAGGCAAAAATATTGGAAATAATATTATCATTATTGACTGTTGGTCAAACATTTTTCATGGAGAATGGCCAATTGGCCTAAGGAAGGCAACCCCATGTGTAGAAAGATTTTCCAGTGGTTCTCATCTCTCTCATCTCATCTCACGGATAGTTCAATATTTCATTTTTGATGTTTATGTTGTATGAGCTATGGAATTGATGACTTAAATAAAATTACATCCAATCCAATCCAAACACATTTTTAAAGTATTGTCTTTAGTACATTGTCTGCCGGGTGGATTGAACCGTACATTTTACGAAGTAGCAAGCGTTATAATCTAAAGTCTGATTTCTATAAGGCACCACCAACAATGAAGTACATTCACTTTTATAGTATTGCTAAAATTTTATATAACTGTGTTTAATTCCGCTATCATTTTCAGATCGAACCGAGATAAATTTTGTGTCGATGTCTGACGATACTGCATATATGGTTTAATTGGATTGGGTAATTATAATTTGTTCCACACGCGTTCCGAGACACCACCTGATAAGTTTCCTTATTATATGGGATAACATAATATCAAATCTGTTCGGAACACCAGTCAGATTGCGGAGCATTAGATTTAACAGTAATTATTCTCTCCAGATCCCACAAGACTCTCATTAGGTAAAATAATTCTTCCGACGTTCACAAGAAAAAAATAAATATTAACGTTACTATATCCGATTTCTGGGAGTACTTCTCTGATTCATTAACTAATTGATATTGACTAAGACATCTGATCGGAATCTATATTCTGTCAGATAACCGAAAATAACGGATATCAGATGATGAAGGGATCAAACCAGTTAATACTTGTCTGCTGTGACTGTTACCAGTTCATTTTACACTCAATCTGTCTATTGCTCGCCTTAAGAATCTCCCAGTGTCCTGACCCACAATTTTTCCAACCTTGAGAACTGTGAATAACGATAGATTTTAGACACAAGATTAGAAAGTGTGAACGGTATGCTAGTAAGCTTAATTTATAACACTTTTTTACCGTTAACCTTTCATACCGTCGTGTTTGTGAAAATTATAATTCGGTATAGTTATAAATGTAATCCTCCAATTTTGGTGGATTCGCTCTCAGTTGTGTAAGATTGCAACTTATCAAAATGTTTTGGACGGACTGATTAAGGTACACGATCACATTCCAAGCAATATTTTGTTTGACATCCGATATTAATAGTTGGATACATTATTTTTTGTCCGATATTATTTTTAGGTCCGCGTTATCTGGTTCGTAGCTTTTAGATTAGGCCAAAGATAGATGAATACACTTCAGGGTAAGGTGTCCGAACACGTAACAGCGCCACTTGAGTGTATGCTTTGAGGGTCACGTGACCATATAATTTCAGCATAGACGAGGCATGTTAAGACACGGGTGAGTATCAGGACACCTGACCTTAAGATCTGATCGGAACCACGTGTGGCAGCTGACTGATTCAACACCACGGTATTTTTCGTAGAAACTAGATGAGATGACAAACATGTAAATCAGATCAAGATCACTTAAGGCATTAATCCCGTTGAGGGAATGTGCAAAATAAAATTCTGCTCTGGTAATCCTTCGAAGCGTCCGACGACTGGATTCGACTCTGATTACGACAATTTACAGAAGTTAAAAGGAAATGTTCTTTACAAGTAATGACCCGAGCCAAAATTACCAAGAAACTATAGGACATATTATATATGGAATAAATTTAGGAACCGCTACGCGGCAGGGCAAATAATGCCACGAAAATCTGAGAGTGTTAATTAGAAAACCAAATCCCAGAATTGGATCGTTGCAAGTAAAACCCTCAAACCTACCTGAATTATTTATATAAGGTTTTATGATTCGAAGCTAAGCCACGAGTCCAGACTTACTAGTTTAATTTTTCCTGATTTAAACACAATTTGCGGTTGGCAGGAAGCTGCTCGGTTAAATAAAATTTCTACAAAATAAATTTAACGATTTGATCTAACTTTTCCTTTACTATGCGCGGCAAAATTATCTCTGAACCTATGCGAAATTTAAGATTCCGTGATAACCAATCGATCGGTTCATTAAATTACGTCGATGCCAACTTTTGTACTATATCATAAATTACAACAGTATTATGAGTTACGGAATCTCTGCAAGTTTCATCAGTATTTTCCAACAATTTCGAAACCGAATTTAGATCCATGAAATGGATCGACATAACTTTCCGTATAAATGCTGCTGGTTTGAAAATAATTCGGAACTGCTAAAAGTCAGAGTTCATAAACCCTACTCAAATTTATAGAACATTTGCAAATTGCGTCCTTCCTGCTTCTACTAAAGTTTTCCTTCAAACTACTTCTTGGGAGAAATTCCAATTTACCAGAAGGAAATCACTGAAGAATTGTTGAACTCGTTCATTTTATTCATGAGATTTAGTAAAGTTTATTGAGAAGAATTCAAATGCAAGCCCAGCACATCATCCTAAACTAAACTTCTTCTTCGGAGAAGATACCTTTTTGAACTCAAAGTAAATAATCAAGGAGAGGAAAGGGAAACTCTTGATTTCTTTTTCTTTCGGTGGATTCACAATTCACACAAAAAGTGCATATGCAAAGGAGAAAACTCGGAGAGTTTACTCGGTGTTCCATAAATTTGTGTCACATTTATAGACTTCAAGAGCGGTCTTAAAATTTTGATTTTCGAATCATTGAAATTATTACCAAGCAGATATTGTGATCAAATATATTGTTCCAGAAGATCTGTTCTGTTCAATTCAGGTCAAGAATTTACATCCAGACTTTTTATTAAGCCAACTAAAAAATATTGTACACTTATGTAACCAAGAAAAGGTGGTTGTGTCATGGTTATGGGACACCCTGTAGAGTCTTTCGTGCTCACACTTTCTGAGTTTTATACCAGATAAGAGATAGTGCCTGATTTGACTTCCGAGACTTGAATTTTTGGTAATGGCAAAGATAGAGGGGGAGGGGGACAAAGAAGACCTGATGAAAAAATCGAATTGAGTGAGGACAATAGAGAGGACGAAGAAAATGTCAACAAAGTTTTTTAATAAATTGCTCCTGAAAGGAATGTATGAAAAGAGTTTAGACTCAGAGTGATGCTGGTGTGTGTACGTGTGTCTGTGTCGGTCTGGTTTTTTGAAAACATGACATTTTCTTTTATATTTGCATCACGTTATGCTGGGATGCACTTTTTAATCCATGCATGCATGCGTGCTTTGATTTCAGTTTTGATTAATAGCTTTGTAATTTGAGCCCTCACTAAAAAAGTAAAGGGGATTTGCGGGTTCAACGGAATAAAGTGTGATTTAAAGGATTTAATTAAACCATTTTTGAGTTGAATACATAAACCAGCGTTTGTAGGAGAGAAAAGTATGACATTCAAATTGGTTCGTAATTGTCCTGGAAGGGATGCTTCTATTAAATGCTTCTATGGCTTGAATAGTCGTCTTATTAAAACAAACATTACTATTTTGGTTTATGATGGGTTGTGAGATGCCTACGATTAGTGATACAACAGCCCAAAGTCTCGAATATTGAGTGGAGTTTGTGAAAAAAAATTTATTTATGGGTCGTGCTCGTAGAAAGTAACTGGAAAGTGATATTTCCAGGTATACTTAATTATTGTCGAATGTGTTCGATGAATTTTATTTATTCCGACTCTAATTTTTACAAATTTAAGTCTCGGGTGTCAGAGTTTGAATACCACAGACATTATTAATTCATCACAGGGAATGACTATCATTTTTATAATAGTTATCAGCCATGTTTGTTTGTTTGTTTGTTTGTTTTTTCATTAGAGTGATATTTCAACGCAGTCACACATACAAGTATGCTCATTGACT
>JAQFYE010000376.1:0-38406 GCA_034694305.1 Protaphorura glebata
ACAAGGCGACCAAAATACATATGATGACAAAGATCGGAACAGCGGGAAGAAAACTTCTACTGATTCTCCTGAAAATATGAGATGGAAATCGGAGGCGATACAATGCAGCAGCCAAGGAGTTTACTTGACCCCAACAGTAAATGAAGATATCCAAGGTAAAATTTTAATTTCAATACATTCAACTAAACACAATCAATTCGTAAACTCAAATATTTTATTCAAAGTCCAATTCCTTTTCATCGTTTTTAGCTTGTTGAATTCCGATTTACCATTTAGCTATTAAGTTTGTTTCTAGGGACGCTTCATCAGGAGACTAAGAAAATGTATGAATTTTTTTCAGAAAAAAAGTCAGATGAAGAAGATTGGACGGAATTGGAGAAAAATACAAGGCTTCTCTGCAATTCTTCGTGCAGAGACATAGTGTCTCATTCAAAGGATTCAGATACAAACTACGACGAAATATTTCCTCGGATCGGTTCTGAAGTAGTCCACAAATCCTTGGATATGGTAAGACCGGAACGAGAGTCCGAATTTGATCTCAAGGCAAGAGAAGGAGGTATGGAATCACTGGAAGTAAATTGTCCGGACTTCCTGGATCTCCGTGAATGTTGGCGTAAAATCGACAAAGAAACGAGGGATTTTGAGCAGTCATGCTCACAGATGAATGTCAAAGTAGTCGACAACACTCTCCCTTGTCAAATACCGAAGGATAACGATTTAATACTCCAACCACTTAGAGACAGAGGATGGGAAGTATTGGATACAATACTAACTCAGATGCAGAAAACTAATGTCCTCATAGATGAGTCAGCAAAAGAAATGCACAAGAAGGGTTTTCTTCCGGATCCAAACAACCGAAGTTATCCCGACATTTCGTATCAGAGCACGGGCGTTGACGAATCTTGGGTTGAATCCGTCGATTCAGTGTCAAGTTTGGAGTCCGAGTTGGACGATGACACGGACAGTGAGGAACAGATTTTAGCAAACATCAGACGAGATTTGAAATGGGCGGACCTGTTGGTAAGACTAGAAATCTTACGGCAGCACGGGATGGATTCCCCATTTCAGTATGAAAATTACGAAGAGTCAGATGACTTCAGATTGGATATGCTAGAGTTCCATGTCCGCGGATTAGAATTGGATGCCAACCTCAGAAACTCCTCATCTTCACGTACGGAAAGATTTATTTGTCTACTCGAGGAATTCCAAGAACCAGTGGTTTCTTCTGCGAGGGATTACACTCTGAATATTTCCGAAATTAGGAAGTATCCCAGTGCTTTTGAGTTGGAGGAACTTAAAGATGAAAATGAGACATCTAATGGAAAATCGAGTACAAAGAGTACAACTACTATGACGACCGAAGCCCTCGGAAGTGGCTATGACCTTCAAGTCAGTGACCATGACCCGTTTAGCCCGGAAGACATTCTTGCCCGGCGAGACCGTCGTACTATCGACGACTTGGCCGAATTAATTTTCGGTCCAAGCTGGGAAGACGACTATGAACTGGTTCAAGACGTCATCAAAGATCTACGTGCTAAGCTACAAAACCCTGCTCAGATAATTGAAGGAAATCGTGGGTTTGACTCCGCGGACACCGGCATCACCTAAGGAATCATCCATTTTCTGTCAACGCTTGGTCTTTAGATGAGTTTTGACCGTACCTCAGTCAAGGAAGTGTTTCGAGAATTGTAGAACCTATTTTTACCTTTGTTTTTAAATGCTATTTTATATTTTTAGAACTTGTTTGTAAGTGTTTGTTGTTTGTTATTACTTTAATCTTATATTAGCGAATAAAAGCAAAATTCAAAAAAATATATATAATAGAATACTCGTGTCTTTTATCATTTATTACAGTTGGATTGAAGTAAACGTTAATTTTTGCTAAGCCAGGCAGGTCATTTCAGAATTAATTCTATGTTACTTTTGAGTTTTGAGGAATTTATAATTGAATCAGCTCATGATATGCCAATATTAACGATACTTCAGACAGACCATTGCTTCAGAACGTCTAACAATTATCGCAACTTAACTCCCAGATAGAATTCGAAATTGCAATTTAAAATTCCGTACACCGTAACGTATCAATACTCTGGACTGGACGAAATGCATTCATGGCCGGTTAAACGTCACAAGGTCAAGGGACAACAAAACCGTAATTATAAAGCATATTAAACATTCTGAAATAATTTGTTCATAATTTAGATGAAATTACCGGGCACGCAGGGCGCTCCTTTTGCGACTTCTGGTTTTTGTTTGTCTTCGTAAAGAACTCGTTTGGGGACTGGAAGTCCTTCCGGGTCAATTTCCCACTCTTCATTTCCGTCCACGACGAAATTCTCTCCTCTCACTTTCCCCTCATTCTCCTTCAATCCACCGAACATGGTATGACTCCGAACAGCACGGGTGACCACTTTCTCCAATTCCAGATTGACACCGAGACAGTCAGGTCACAGGTCAAGATCAAATAAGATAATAGATTTATCGTAAAAACATGGAACGAACAAAATAATAGTGAAATGTTCAGATTTGGATTTCCCGCGAGTGTAAGGTTTGCCGGTCGCAGAATTTAGACTTCAGACTCAAAAGTAAACATTGATAACACAAACCAGCCTCAAGTGCGTGTTCGTAAAAAAAGATAACGATATTTTTTTTACTGGGTAATTTTTATTCATGAAACGACCTTTCATTATTGTAAACAAATGCTTCACGGTCATATACGGTTACGGTTGTGTCATCTATTTACGCGGTAGTTTACGCGGTACGGTAATGTATGTAGTAGTTTAGTAAGTACTTTACTTAATGTACGCTGTACTTTTATATTTAACGCAAAAACTTCCGACTTATTGTTATACGTAATTTTATAGGTAAACTTATACATGATTCTTTCATTCCATTATCACTAATTATGTTGTCTCCGTTGAAATATTTATTAATTAATTAGTTCTTAATATCGTTGAGGTGCTACGTACGCGTTCACGAACACGACAAGATCCTTTTTTTCTGTAGCTTAGTTTAAACGAGTTTGATAAACTAGGCAAATTGCACATTCCGTGCCGTGGAGTGTAAAGAAAAAACAAAGAATTCACCAGTTAGAAAAATCTACACACAAACAAGTAGTGTCAGATTTAAGTAGTTTCGAAAATTCTCTGTTTTAACTTACACGTGAATTGTGGTACGTATTCTTTTAAACGTTGTCGTATCGTTTGTGAATGATAAAGTCAAATACCTGGACGCGGACATGACGAAACATACACACATAAAGTTATTTTATCAAAAAAATCAAAATGTCACAGAAGTGGAAGTCATGATAATAACAAAAGTAACAAAAGAGGGCAATATGGGGAACCGTGACTAACAACATTCCACCTGTCTGTTCTTGGTTCATCCGTGAACATAATTGTCTCACTCTCATAATTTTAACAATGGTAGATTACTAGAGCTAATTAAAAATCAAGTGATAAGATTGATTCCACCACCAGAGGGTTTTAAGTCAATTTCTTGCTCCGCTAAATTGAATAAAATAGAATGGTTAAGACAACAGTATCAAATGCGGCTAGTGCCATAATTTTTTAACTTACCACAAAAGTCTTGTGTCAACGGGAGACAATTCAAAAGTCGACACATTTCACAGTCACCAAATCCAGCGTAGAACACAATCAGAAGCGTTACCAGAATGGCCAAAGAACCACCTAGGCATATCACCACTTCCAACCATTTCCTGAAATGTTTGCAAAAAGAAATATTACTTTGTTTTCTTCTGTGTTTACTTTTTGATTTTTCGCCCAATGATTATCAAACTTGAATATTACTTTTTCTGTCAGGCTAATATTCTAAAATTTATTAAGTAAGCATGTATCACGCCGACGAGGAATATGAAGTGAACGGGAAATGTATTAACGGGAAGTTCGAATACTTAGGTTTTTTCTTAAATTCAGCTTTCTCCTGCTCTCGCTGCACTAATGCAAAAGTATGGAGAAAGTTGACTTTCTCCTGTTTCTCTCGAGAAAGTCAACTTTCACCATTCGTCTGGGAGAAGTACCGGTGTACATTTGATACAGTGCATCAAATGATTAAACTGGGTGTTTGTACTAAATTAGTATTTTGCACAAATCCGGCCAAACTTTCGGAAAGTTGAAGGTAGTAATGGGGGTCCGAATTTGAGAATTGACGGTTAAAATCCCGTGTGTGTGTGTGGATCTTGAAAATAAGGCTCAAAACCTCGTTTTTCAACAGAGTAGTGATAAATTGAAGAGTTTGAACCCACCAAATTTTGATTAGTTTCTAGGATGTACTAGAATGTAGACGCCTCGAGTAGGTACGAAAGAAACGTTTTAACTTGGTAAGGGACCTCGCCAAATGTGGTCAACTATTCATGTGGCCAAGTTATGATTCATTTTGTTTCCCTTTCTCCTTTATCATAACACCTTCGACAAGTGACCGCCATTTTCGTGGTCCCATTTCAGGGTTATTCATTATACTCTAATATTGGGCGACCTTGTATTTAATTCTATTTGAATAAAATGATTCGTTTACCTGTAAGAAGAGTACTTTCCGAACGCGATGTAAGGCATAAGAGCGTGAGAGAGTAGAAAACCGGCAGCAAAACCCACCATGTGTGCAAAATTATCCACCTGTAAGAAATAAGGAAGCAATTAGTATCGCAAATCGTATTAAAGTATGAATGCCGTAATTACTACTGAATTCTTTTTGACGAATGTCACACTTTCCTTTCTTGGCCAACGAATGAAAACTTTTGTTATGTGTTCTTAACTTTACTGCAGTATCGAAATCTACATTACAAAGGTCACAAGTCCAAACACTACTTCCCTCCATATTTCTCTAACTACAACTTATTTGAATCTAGTGGACTTACCCATGGAAGAAAGCCGAGGAGGAAGAGAGCACCGGTCATGAGTACCATTTTCCCCAGAGCTTGCCATGGGCGTCGTAGCATCCCCCACATGTGCAGCAATTCCACCAAGAGGCACGCTAGCAACCCAAACTGACCGCCGCCAGGTCCAACCTGCACAAAGAGACCAGTCACTTAATGTCAATCATATATGACAATTGCCATAAAACTTAAAGGGCTTTGCATTCACAGAAATTAAAATTCGATATGACTTGTTTTGTAAATCCAGGATTATTTTTGCAAATTTCTCTAAAGCGTTTCTTACACTCTACATATATGTTATGTCTCCTTTAGAAATATTTGCTTACCTCAGCCCGATGAGGTTCCAGGAGAACCGAGCCCAGGTTTCCGGCGATGCCAGCTCCGAGATAAATTATAGCGATTCTGAGGGGTCCAGCTAATTAGAAATTTAGAGTCGTTATAAATTTTCGAAGTCTAATGATTGGTTCTATAGAATGTTATATTTTTAGGTACTCATTGATTGAAAATAATTACCTAGTTTCTCAAGGTCTCTCAGGATTAACCAATGGAAAAGAAGTGTAACGGAAATATGTGCCAAGCCCGCGTGCAGAAATAACGATGAGATCAAACGGTAAAATTGGTCCGGACTTTCGTAAGCTAAGAATGGGAACATCCCACATACATCCTGTAAATCCAAATCAAATACGTAATAAATTAAAATATTTTAGTGATGCGAACAATAATTTAATTAAATATTCAATTTCACTAGCGTCGCATCGCAAACGAGACTTGATTGTCGTTCGTGCGAGTGAGTTTGAGAATGCCGTATTTCTTCAATTAGAACCCCGGGGTTCTATTATAAAAATGTGTCTCCGGGTCAGTCGGAGAAAGTAAGGGGAATTTACCCAGGTTCTAATGGAGACCGGGTTCTTTCCGGGGGAATCGGTCAGTGAAAAACACCGAGAATCGAACCGTGCAACGACATTATTTCTCGTACGATGAAATCCACTAAATACTAAAATAGCTTTTCTGGTTCAGAAGAATTTCTACCTGAAGGCAAGAGACTTGAGAGCAAAGCATGGCTTCTTCATGAAAATATCCACTGACGAAACGGCAGTACTCTCTGGTCGTGATGACACATCTGGCATGAATACCAATGCAACACGGATGACCAATGACTTCACAAACCTGAGAAAAACAGAAATGTCAAGGTTGAAATTGAAGTCACACATTTAGTCGGGAAAAGTTTACAAGGAAACAACTTTTAATGTAAAACTCAGACCCGACTGATACGTTCACAACAATTATTTCAAGTATCCTATTCATGAATATGAAAGTGCTTCCGCATTACGCACCATGCAGCGAAACAAAGGAGCTTGTTTCAAGTTTCAATACAATATGCCTGCATGGTCGAAATGTTTCAAAAGTTTCTAAGAATGAAATTCTATCTACCAAGCCAAAAAATCGATCAAACTTACTCATGGAAAATTTGATGCAAAATATGTATCGTCGGTTATAATTTGGAATTTAGGATTTACCATATGCTCGGCAGTTTTGTCTTTGGTAGACATCCCGCTAAGACCACGAGTTTTGCGGCATATTGGCCACTTTGTGATATCATCAGGCCATTCGTAAGGAGCAATGGAGGCAGGAGCTTCACAAAACCTGATTCAATACAATCCAAAAACAGTTTAGACACAGGACACAGGTATTCAAAGTGATTAAATGACATTATTTTAAAATTAATGTGAATCATACTTGGGATCCAAGCCACAAACGGAGCCTGAGATTCTTCCACCTGGAACTTCTTTTCCTGTCCATTTTTTCCAAGTGGACAGCAAACCCTAAGAATCACAAGAATGTAATCAAATCCCCAGTAAAAGTATTTCTTAAACAGCAAACTATAACGCACTCTCCGACTTTTTCAAATGTGCTAACGCGATGGCGATTACAATTACTTGACCATTAGTATGACGTCATCAGCTTCTTATGTGTAAGAAACTGATATTCGTCGTCAACAAGTTTTGAACGTCATAATGGGACGCCATAACATTGCATGTTTGAAATAGTTGGAGTAACAGTACATTTTATTAGTTGTAAATCAAAACCAAATCAATTTAAAGAATATAAGCTGCATGACTGAACCTGATACTGATACTGCATAAATTGTGAGTGTTTGCTTTTAATAAATATTTTTGATGTAAAACAAAATTGAGATAACATGCGTAAAATAAAAAGGAAAAACGCACAAAACGAAATTAACAAACATTTATGTATGGATTGATAAACTTACTGATCTGCTAACTCCTTTAATCTGCATGAAAGTGCATTAGAGAGACCCAAATTTTAATTTCTCAAAGAACTGATTTTTAATTTTAATGTGAATATGTTCGCTTAAGGAAAACTTACGGAGCATTCATTCCTGGAAGATTGAACACAACCAGAGTTGTCATTACGAATACAACAGGCAGTTTGTCTCTCCTGATCCCGAGTCTCGATAATTCGTCTGTAGATTTTCTCATCTCTTCTCATACAGGGTGCATATTTAGCTCCCAGATGAATCAGGTCACCCTAAAATAAAATTTCTTTATTAATTAAAAAAATCCATATTACAAATGAGGACTTCTTTTATAATTATTAAGGATGCTCCCACGCTTTACAAGTCATGAGTAAAATAAAATATTAAGAATTAGCATGGTAAAAATAGATACAGTGAAAACTGTGTAACCGGAAGTCTCTGGAGAAATAATTTAGACTATAAGTCAAATTGAGCTAGAAGTCTCTGTATCTTATAGTTTATTTTCGATTCAATTAACGTGGCTGTTTGGATTAGGAAGCGCAGTCTCACAAGCGTTTATATTCGCACTTAATATCTTACATTCCAGACACGAAAATATTTGCAAAAACTGAGGCACTACAAAACAGCGATAGATGATCCAACCCGGACAGCGCTGCAAGGATTTTAATTAATCTCTAGTCAAGCCAATCGTTGCAACTGAGAAGTGGAAAGAACGCTGAAGTCACTTCACTCAATAAATCATACATTGTCCAGGAATCGAATCCTTACGTCCACATTACTCAAAGCGTTATGGAAACATATTTGTACAGTAACTGTAAGTAAGGAAAAACGTGACTTACAGCAGAAGGGCCAATCCAAAAATTAGCCGGTTGAATAATTTCCATCTGTTGGAGTGACAAGGAGGTGACCAAAACCAAGGAAGATTTTCTGTGAAGGTCAAACCCAACTGGAGCAAGTCCATAAGTGATCATGGACACGATCAAAATTATAGCTTGGACGAGGGAGACCCAATCTGAAACATTATTACACACATTATACACAAACAATCAAAATAGAATACATGTTTTATTGTAATGTTGTTCATACATGTAAAGTAAGGGCGGAAGTCTTCATACTCATCGATCACTGCTAACTTAGAAGTTGTACTCGTCGGTTGTCGAAGACCTTGGCGGAATATTCGGCGCTCGGAATTATCCAACACTTTAATCAATATTTGTGAGGAGATTCTGTTAGAGACCGGCAAACCCCCGGCCGTGGGGTACGGACGTGCTATCCGCCAATGTAAGCCACGTCTGAAAATTACCAAAACAAAATTCTTGAATACCTCTCGACATCTTTTCTGAATATAGTAGCTGACACAAGTTCTATTTCTTTTTCCGTAAATGGTTTCCCCAAATATAGATATTTTTGCAATAATCTCAGTTAATCGTTTCTCTCCCGAGAGATAAACCGCAGAGGTTCCACCGTAGTAATATTAATATTTTACCCGGGAGGTTGTAGATGGTGGGAAGAATTGCGATGGTTTTCCTCCATGTCATCAAAGAAGACTTCCTGAGCAGACACAGTCACATTTGGTGGAACATCGGCCAAAGTTAGCGGAGTTATGGAACGACTTTTGGTTCTATCCCGAGACATTTGACTGCTCAATGGAACACGACCTGGTGTACTTGAACCGGACCCAGGATTCGTGTCAGACCCACAACCTGCTCCAGCCGCCACTCGCTGACCTGTTCTTCCGAACCTCAGAGTCTGAATACAAATACAAAATTTCATTAATACATTTCTTAATGTTTTACTCCTATATTGGTTTGCTTTGTACAGTTCTTCTTGACAGAATTTAGACCGATTTGGCAAACTTCAGTGTAAGGCTCGGATCAGATAAGATAATAGACTATCTGATCTGACTGTTTCATACCAGATCAGAAGTTTCGAATCGGATAATCGGATATCCGATCTGATACCTGACAGATATCTGGTACTTATCAGATGAAATGTTCAATCCGAATCTGATCGGATATCTGATTCAAGCTATCCGATCTTATCCGAAAATAGCAGATCAGATAAAAATGAAAAAATATCTGTTCCGTATCTGATCTGATCTGATATATTATCCGAATTATCTTATCTGATCGCAGCCTTACTTCAGTGCAATGCTTGAAAGACAGAATATTTATATCAAAATATCGTTTTATCAAATACATACTCCTGCGCTTTAAACTTTATTTCGTCACGCTAGAATGTAAGGACGTCGTTCGAGCTGACTATTAGTAAATTAATTCTCTAAAAACATTTTCCATGAACTGACTCCCAAACCCGAGTTGCAATTGGAATTCCTTTTTGAAATCTGAAAAAGCCTTTATTTCAATTATGATCAGAATAAAATAAAACTAACTAACCTGAGCGACCACGCTCTTA
This sequence comes from Protaphorura glebata, assembly GCA_034694305.1. Classification (NCBI taxonomy): domain Eukaryota; kingdom Metazoa; phylum Arthropoda; class Collembola; order Poduromorpha; family Onychiuridae; genus Protaphorura; species Protaphorura glebata. The sequence continues at coordinate 9,585 of JAQFYE010000376.1, forward strand.
TTTTGTATCTAATGCACAGGGTAATTAGATTGTGCGCGCGGTATGCGCTCATATGCGCTTCAGTTCCTAATTTTGATGAGATTACCGATTACTAAATATTCGCTTGGTCCTGGATACTATTCGAACCGAATATTCGGTACATCTCTTATGGTTTCCTTACCCAAAAGAGCCATCTGAGTAAATTCCAGTAGACGACAAAGACATGGTCCTTTTTCCTTGTCCTTCTACTCCGACCTCTAGCCGTTGAGGTCGTTATGGGTGGCCGCTGGTCCAGGGTTGGGATTCTGCCATCCTGATGATCCTGTCCATTCTGTCCATGATGAATCGTTGGTTGGTATGGACTTGGCGGTGGCATGGAGTCCACATTCCTTTCCGAGTATCGACGTGATGCAAAGCGTTTTCTTCGAGACAACCACTCTTCCTGTAAAAATACCGGAACAAACAAACCACTCAAGATGAATTTCAGGACGGAAATTAGCCAACACATTATTAGGCAATTTCTTTAGTTTTAATTGCATGCAAATTCAAGTAACCTCAAAACTTTTGAATTTGATCTTGTCAGTTCTGTTCGACAGTGCATGTAGAGAATGAGAATCGGATAGGTGTCTTTTTTTTAATCAAAAACGTTTAGGTTACGGAAATCTCGAATATGCACGTACTAAGTTTGGCAAGTTCGAACACTCACAGGGTGTTCCATACACAATTGCACCGGAGTTATACAAAACACTCGAGATTAGATTACACGATCAGACAAACACAAAAGTTTGCACCTTTATCTACTGGGTGTTCCATGATAAGTGCACCGGCACCTCTGAAAGAAGATCAATCGTGTTTAATTATATATAGAATTAAGCGCAATTTTCGAGGAAATACCATACCGATTATTTCATAGTTAAACAGGGTAGCTCATAAATGCGTTGACATTCGTAGACAGATGCACAGGCATCAGTCCAGCCTCGTGTATTACTATTATCCTACGTCAAAATATATGTGCACAGCCACACAATACCATTGGATACATGTAAAAATGTATACCTCACTATTTTGGGATCACCGGTAGGTTAATATTACGGGTAGTGCACATGAGCACGAATTTATCTAATGACTTCATATATGGAACACCCTGTACATATATACACCTCTGTTTCTCAGATAGTCAAATAGGGCTACGTCACGTCACATCATTGTTCAAGGATTAAAAGATAAAACTTGAGGTCAGGTCTGGACTTGTCTGATCTTGATCCTCCTAGATTAACACTCAATCCCATTCCGCAATCTGATTCAATTTACCACAATCAAATGGAACGAAATGTACTAAATGAAGGAAAATGGACATAATTTTTTTGATTTTGATTGAAATTAAATTGTTAAATATATTGCATTGCTACAAAATTATGAATATTATTTCCGTACCTTCAAGTCTTCTCCACTTTCCGTCAGCCCAAAGAAAGTCTTTGTTTCAGTTCGAATGTACTTGCGAACAATGGCCCATTTGGAAGGCCTCCGATGATGATTGACACCACCGGTTCCTCCACTACCACTTCCGTTCCCACCTCCAACTCCACTATTTCCACCTTGAAAATGACCACCACCGCCACCCAAATTCTTCGCTCCACCGGACCTGCCGCTACTTGGTCCACCGTGACCATGACTGTGACCACTGTTGTGACCACCACCAGAACTACTCCCAGCTGCCCCACTACTACTCCCGCCTCCACAACCACTGTGATAATTCCTCCGAGGGGATGGAAGCATATTACTCCCTGAACTCCTCCTATTCAGATTCAAATTCAATTTGACATTATTAATAAGTGTTTTATTTCAAGCATCATGTACAAGAACTAAAAAACAGAAATCGATTCATATTTATTTCTACTAAGGTTTCGATCAGATCTTAGGGCGCTCGACTACCTTATCTGCCCTGAGCAGATTTTGAGTTACCTATATCTGATGTGTCTTATACGCAATCAGCTCAGATCAGATATCCGGTATTGTACCAGATATACACTATTACTCTATTTTATTTGGCATCAGATATTACATCTTTTAACCGGTGCAGTACATAAATTCGGCGTACGTTCGCACCAGGACGTATTTATCAGATAAGATATCCGAGAATTCGCAGGTTCACCGCAATTGGACGGAAATGGATACAATTGCGCCTATCCGTAACTGATCGCAACATTTTAAATCCACCGATCTCTGATATGTAATCCCAATGAAATTATGTTGTGATACAAAATCGGAGCTTACCCAAAATTATCAGTACTACAATTACTACTTTCACTAGAACTTCGTCGACTATTGTCAATAGTTTTGGGATTAGAGGTGTCATTATTAGGATTCGGGGTCGTCGTCGTCGTTGACGGAGATGAGGTCACACTATCCCCATCATTCGTGGTCATCACGAATACACGCAAAAGTGGGACGTCCACACTGGACTCTGGTAATTGACTCGGTCTTACTTTTGTCATTTTCGTTGTAATGTTAATGGTTTGAATTTATTTTTGTCATCAGTTTATCTCATATGTACATCACAAACATCTGAGATTTCACATTATATGCGAAATTATATTTAAAAACATTTTTGAGCATTTTACACGCTTTACCAATTGACAGTTGTCAAAGGTGAGCATGATTAAACTTGGCGTATTTATTGTATATAACGGTTTCGGTGGTTCAGTCTTCGCATTCTGGCCTAGTAATAGTGAAACACACTCGAAGAAAAAAGTCTCAGTTGTCCTATTTAAATCACAAAAGTTTGTCGCATGCATCAGTAACGTGAGCTGAGTGATATTCACAAAAACCATAATTAGAATAATTTTTTTGGTATCAGTCGAACCACAATTGTGGTTTCTTCAGTCTCATCTTAATTTATTTTAAAAAATACTGCAAGTTTGCGTCATGAAGATCTACCCAAACGTCACACTCATTTTCACCACAATAGGTTTAAAAGTCAACAGTAGTGAAAGTTTATAGTATTCGGAACTTCAGAAAAGCGCCTGATTTATTTGCCTTCAATATTACTGTTGCTAAAGATTTTAAGATTTCAAACGTTTTACGTTCGTTCTTTGAGCGCATTGTAAGAATTGAGATTTGTATTTGGTTTTTCCAAATTGAGACATAGTTTTCATTTTCACGATTGAGTTCATTGATTAAAACGGAGCGTGTTTAATATCACTGAATGTAATTCTTTCGTTGTTTCTGTCATTTGTGAATTGTGACTCGGAGTTTCTTTATACACTTTATCAATTTTATGTCTCGTATGAGAAAGCTGCGACAAGATAACTGAACTGAAGAGTTGCACTAAATGATATTAATTTAAGATCTCTGACTGTTGCTGCACAGTTGGTAAAATAAGTTATAAAAGTAAAAAATGTAATAATTATAATACTAATTTAATTTTGGTTTGTTTTTGTTTAGCTGTCAGATAGATAATTGGAGTTTACTCGTTCAATTTCTGTGGTCTTCGCGCCATGCAAGCAAAAAAAAACAAGGAGAGACAGATGAGTGTTTGTGAAGTCATTTCTGAGTCACATCTGTTAGAAATTAGAAAAGAAAAACTTGAACAAAATTGTTATCGGATTCCGTTATTTTCATAATTAACTGCGAATGAGATATCAACTAATTTTATTAAGGATTTTAAAATTCTGATTGATTGAGATAAAAATGATAAAAGTAATTTCTAATTGTTAATAAATATCCATACTTTCAACTAATTTAGAAAAATAGAGGATAATAATTTCATTACGATGGATAATTTGGATTTGGAAAAATCATACACATCCATAAATCGTTCTCGGGTGGTAAATCCGAGTTATTTATTCGGGGGAAAAAGTGTACAAACATGTAATTTAAGTTAAGCACTGGTCCTATCCTAACTTAGAAGTCTCGGAAACGGGAATTATTAAAATCCTCAAACATTCGTACGCCTGATTAGTTTTAGTTTTGAAGCAATCTAATCTGCAACGCTATTCTTATGTACTCAAAAAGTATTTGAAGTTCGAAAAGTCCTGTCGTTCAACACACACTGGGTACAACTTGTGCTGGCGATGATGGTTCGACTCCGGGAGTAGACAATGAAAAACCATAGGTTTATAAAGCGTGTTCTCTAATTTAGTTTTTAGTATGTACTTAAGCGTTGTTTTTGGCATGCTGGTTTCTAGGGTTTTGGGGGTATATTTTACTCGGGTAAATACCCGGAGTTCATGTTTAATTTCCACCGTTCGGGTTTTTATTTTATGTCAATGCGCAGATAATGTCTCAAGCAGATCTGTAAATACAAATACAAAAGTTTCGCACCAGTTTCAATCTATAAAACCGGTTTAAATTGAATTATTCGTTTGCATTCTTTGCATGTAAACGTGAACATAAACGAAACTCCTTCTATTTGTATTTTTTTTTGGGAACAACTCGATTACTTCTATATATTTTATTCAATCTATTCAAAATGTGCACGCGATACGTTTCAGTAACAGCTAAACAAACCGAAATCCTTTAGCTAGTAAACACGCGCACACCTTTTTCGCAGCTGTCGAAATTATAATGTGAATAAAATCCCAAAATGGGAATAAATACCCGGGTATTTACCTGGGTAAATACCCAAATAATAAATACCGGGGAATTTTACAACCCAAATTGTTTCCCTTGCATCCACAAAAATAGAAAACAACCAATCTCTGCAAAATGCGCAATATGATGTTTGCCCATACCTTAAGCTCAAATGTCAATTAGAGGGTAATTTTAAGATTGTAACGAAATAACACCCAGATTTTTATCATGTTCGCACTGTTCGTATAGCAATTTCACAAAGTCCCAAGCTAGAATTCTGAAGGCAGAACTACTCGATTCTCGATTGATGCAGAATGACAAGTTATGAGAAACTTGGCTTTTCGCAACTGTACCATTCGATGGTGGGCGATAAAACGTCAATTCCCTTTCCATACACTTGTCTGGGATGTACATATGACTGACGCCATAACCTGATACATTTGAAATAAGACCGTAGTCACTACTATGACCTTCCTGGCTCATCTACGCGGACACACAAATTAAAGTTGTCGAATTTTAAGGGAAAGCAATAAACCTGATTCGGAAAAGACTCCCAGTCATTTGTTTCTAAATTCAGATTTTAATATTGGTGACATATTGTGTCCAACTCACCAAGGATTATTGGAAGAGTTGTCCATGTGTCGCATGACACATGAAGGAAGAAGGTCAGGGACACCGCCGGACAATGTTGGGGCGGGGGATGAAGTGCCGGGCGGACTTGCAGCGCCCATTGAGATCCTTCGATCCGAACCAGAGCCACAACTTAGACCAGGCCATTGCTCTGGAAATTGAGTGGTCATGACGCCCTTGTCCGACGTTTCAACCATGACAGGTTGAGGTTTTGGAGGATTGTCCACAATTTTGAACTTTGACTTGACTGGATTCATTTGCAAGGGATCACTACTACTTCCAAGCTCAATGGTTGTCTTAATCAGGTTAGAAGCACCTGGTTGTGGCAGAGCCTGTTGTTGAGAAGAATTCTGAAGGTCAGACGTGAATTTGATTCTGAAATTCAAAATATTTATCTGTTAATAATGGAAGATTTCCACTAATCAATGTGTGGTGGCATTTTGGTCGTATCAGCCTAGGAGAGTCAACAAGGTGATTTCAGTTTTCAGCATTGGAAAATTATTTCTTAACCAATTGAATGTCATGTCCCACATTTACAATTGACATTCTAATGCCCATTTTGCACATCCAGAATTGAGGTCACAATTGTATTAAATGACCGCTTCGTAATATCGTAATCCGTCTGACAAAAAATTGTTGAATTCCAAGCATTAGTACGGAAAACTAAAAACGCTTTGGATTAACAATGGTTGAAAATATTGTTGTGCACGGAATTATCCATTTCAAAGTTACTTTATCGGGAACTTCCCCTTACTTCACGGTGCGGACACTCAACTTTCAACGAAATAAACAAACAATGTCCGAAAGTTTGTATGGACATTCGGAGAAAGAGGATGGAGTTGTTGGATCTCTCTATTTTCCTTTTGAACGAATTCAAACCAAAAACTTATCGTGCTTTTGTTTTATCGTTGACTTATAGGGAACGGATTCCGGTCAGTTTGTCGATAAAATTCCAAACTCTTCACTGAATACTTTGTGGAATAAAAGAAAATGTTGAATTGAATTCACTGAAAAGTTTTTAATTGAACCGATATGCTGCTAAATATTTTAGTAACCATACTTCGACCATATAGGGAGCAATGGGCCACCTTGCACTCCTAAACCTGATTTGACCAAACACACACTCAACCATGTGATTGTTCTTATTAGTTACCTCGTCGGACCCCCAGTGGAATTATTGCTTTCGACGGCAGTTGTCAAAGGGCTCCCACCAGCAGCACCACCCCCGGCATTACCACTATTGTCAAGTCTAATCAAAGAAATTGACCTATCAATGAAGTGATGATGCTGGGGTGAATTTGACCTTTGTATTGGAGATGCTCCAACCCCCGAAGAATTGGTTCCGAGTTGAAGGGCTGAAGAGGAATAGATTCTGGGTTCATCAAGGCGAAGAAGGGAGCCCTGTGAGGGTGGCATGCCGACGTAGGACCTCATCGATGAGGAGGACGAAGGTGGACCTCCATGGCCACCAAGGACATGATGACCTCCGTGCCCATGTCCATGACCTTGACTGTGGCCACTACTATGACTGCTATGACTACTACCGTAGCCGGCGGGTGGGGGCGGGGGTTCATATAATTTTGTACTCTCATTGTTCTCAGGGTTAAATCGGTGAGCGTGGGCGGCCGCGGCGGCATTACGTGGGTGTCTTGTCAAAGTTGACGTGTAGTAAATGTCACTCCGTGGGTCCCCGTAAGGTGACTCACTCTGCGTCCCATAGTAAGCGGTGTAAGGATTATTTGCTGACGACCTTCGGTTGTAACACGACCGATTGAGGGTCGCACATGCTGGAACATCTCTGTAATTTCATCAGAATTTAACATTTTAACAATAAAACATTTGTGACCTTCACCGTAGCTAATATTCCTGCTCAATCTGACCCTGAACTAGGGCGGAAAAGCGAAGTAATGGTGTTTAAAACACCCGAATCCCCGGTGATCTCGCTTAGCTTTACGTGAAAATGTTGTATGTATAATACATACAACGTAAGGACCTGTAATGGGATGTTGTCACTGAAATAAATTTTCGTCAATCCCAATCGTGCGTTCTCGTCGATCTCTTATTAATAACTAGAAGATCTTATACCAATCAGGTTCGTTTTATCCAATTCTTCATATTACACCGCATACTCGTATACCGAGAATTTCCATATCGTTTACCTAAAGCGAAATGACTTCCATGCATGGTTCGCGAATGGACTCCTCTTTCCCTTTATTTAACAAATAAGAATGCCATAATTGGCCGCTACACCTTGAGATTCTTGCCGAAATATTGATTCTGACGATCATATTCAATTGAAGACACTCCAAGATTTCCCTACGTTAGGCCTGTAGATTAAGTCGTGACTTTCACTGCTTTCTCCATGACACCAAGAGAGAAAGTAACATGAAAATAGTGTGTACACTTGCCCTGGGGTGAAATTGTGTCAATATTAAAGATTTGCCGCGACCCAGTTAAAAAACAATTCTAGAGATATAGTCTGCTGGGGAAAAAACCTACACGAATTATCCACACATTGATTGGATTGGACTTGTTTTTATTTAAGTCATCAACTCCATGATGGTTCACACAATACGTCGAAGACGTCACATCGATTCATCAATGAGTGTTTCTGCCTGCTTCAAGGTATGTATGCATAGTTAGGTAGTACCGGAAAACATAAATATCAAAACTGAGAAAAGTAATATCAGGCTAGTGACCGTTTAATGTTTGTTAGCACGTGATTGGCATCGATTATGGATGATTGATTACTCCGCAGTTCAACCTCAACTGAATAGGACCCGGATGACACATCCTTGCATTCACTGAACGAATTGCATTTTCCGTTTTAGGCATATGAGTCACTAAAGCGAAGCAAATACTTTTTCTTGCATGTTGTGGTTTTGTGGCCGAAAAGTTTAAGAATGTGTATTTGTAACATTTATCGGGCGAATGGAGCAATACAACTTTACCGTGATCACGAGGTTCGCCATTTTTCTCTAGCCATGACTAAATTATTTTTGCTAATAAAAATGCTGAACAATTTCTGTGTGGGAATCGGAACTGCAGATACGCTGCTCTTCCATGCAGCGACTTAATTACCTAGTCGCTGTTTCGTACAGCGTTTACACACCTAGTTCTACTGTAAGCTCAATTTGTCTATCTTTATAAATAAATTGCAATAAGCTCAACTGCAAATTAATCTCAACTTTTCGTCAAGTAGGATTAAAAAGGATATAAAATAAAAACGATTTTTTCAGGAACCGAAATCGTTGTTATCTCGAAAACAAATGCATGGATAAAATTTAGAGAACATTCACGTCATTTTATGCCGACATTTATGACGGAAAAAGTTCAGAATCAGAATACGCAAGCAGCAATTACAATTGAGTCCTCTCTGTGACAAACAGACAAGAGATGAAGGTGTTAATTCATATTCCGTAGTCATCACAGACTATCCAGGTTGTCTTTGGCAACTCTTTGTAGGTGAATCAGAAACAGGTAGCGGTAATCCTTCAGCATCGCGTAGATGAGTAACCATGATTACGTTTACTTAAGCTTTGTCTTATGATCTCACGACACGTGTCCCTCTTTCATTATGTATCTCGTATCTCGTTTAAGTGAAGATGAAGTTACTGGACAAAATGTTTATAGTTCATGCTCAACTGAACACCTATCGCCAAGACCACACCTCCAGTACGATCGTTTGACCGATTCCACGTTGAGATTGACCACACCGTAGTTCAATGAGACATTGACAGTGACTGTTAATCATATTATTTCTCACATGCCCCTCTCTTATTTGACGGCTGTCCGCGTTTATGTCAGATATCCGTGTCAGGCCAGATACCAGCAAGAGGTAAAATGGGTATTAGGTATTCACTTTGAAACCACATGATTTTGGATATTTTTCCAGCACAAAAAATCGTCTGACTTCGTTTATCTCCCTGAGATAGTACATTCGTTTACCTCTCGGATATGAGAAACATTCCTCACTTTGAATGTCAGATTTTGTTCTGAGCTATACTTGTCTCATATTAGACAAGATTTCCGACGAAGGTCTCTCATCCGATACACGGAAGATTTCAGATATTCCTGATTCCACACGATCATATTATTTACCTGTACTGAAGTGGTGGATGAGGGATGGTGTTGAAGTGAGAAGGTGATGGATGAAGGGATACAGGTGGGGGCGGGGCATGATAGAACTGGTGACAACAGGGTGGTGCATATTCGACCAAACTCCTCCCTCCAGCCCCATAAGGTGGTGTCCTCGTGTAAGCCCGACTCTGTGGAATATTGTAAGCTGCCGTGGGGTCAACAAGGGCAGCAGAAGACGCAGAAGAAGTTGACTGATGATGACCCCGACTCGGTGAATACTCCCGATACCTGTACCGTGCCCCATTTGAACTCCTATTAGGATTTGCGTAAAAACTGCCATATTCCTCCTCGTCCGACGCTTTCATGTCTCACTTCTTCATCCAGAGACCCCAGGTCCGCGGTAAGTAGTGCTGCAGATACTACTGACCGTCGTCCTAACCTCAAATCCTCCTCAACATTCATTCATCATCTCAAATTCACAATTCATAGATTGGAAAAATCTCACTTTTGTACTATAATTGAGTCTGATTCTAATATTCAGTCCCTTCTCCATTTCAATTAAAATACAAAACTTGTTAAGAAACACAGGCACCCACATTTATCTTTTTCTGCCACACTGCACCTACACATTCACAATCACCAAACAGGTCAGAGTCGGACTGGTTGGTAGTGGTCAAAGTATCGATAGTTGCACTGAGGTCATCAAACATGCAGATACTTATCTTTCTCAGACAACAAACAGACCAGCACATTTGAATATCTTAACCCTTTGACCAAGAATCAATTCGAGTTCTAAAAATCATGATCCGTATAAATTGGTGACCAGATTTATAGACTTTAAATTTCAGACTTAAAATGTTAGTGTCGTATCATTTTAAGCTCCACTCCCATTGTTGCATTTTTCGGGAGAAAAAATATACAAAGATGGTTTGAAGTCGGAGTTGGAATGAAGATCGAGCGGATGTAAGTGGAGTGTGACTTTCTTTAGGGAATTGCTATCGATTAACTGACTCAGCTATTTGAGAATTACAATTCACTTTCACATTCAAGTCTCGAGTTTTCTTTTTCTTGGAAGTAGTATGTACGTATGTAATATCACAATTCACACCACACAACAAACACTCTAACTTTTACATGAAAATCGTCCATTTGTTAAATACACACAGTCAGACACCCTTGGCCCAAGTTTCCACGATCCTACCAAGTTTGGACTTTCTTTTTTAGACTTTTTTCTAAAAGTTCCAAAAAATCCCTTCCTTGGCTGGTTCCCTGGGCTCTGAGCCTTTGCCTTTGCCTTAGCCTATGTATGTATAATGTGTGTGCCAATTATTGCATTGCAATTTTGAGTTTTTGAGTGTGTAGCCATGCCATGGGCATTTGGGCATAGGGAGGGAGTCCTCCTTTTACCATTCGGAGTTTTCGGATCGGGCACGGCACTCTGGGTCTTTGGACTATCCGGACTCCACGGCTATATACATAAGTACGTACGTAAATACGTGTAGCAACCGAATAGTTACGTTTACTTACGTATGTATTACCTGCCTAAACCCCGAATTCTACTTCTTCTAGTAGTTCTAGTTCTAGCTAGCTCCTTCTTTCTTTTTTCCTCAAGTAGAAACTAACAGATGACAGTTCAGTCTCCCGAGTTTCCCGAAAACGGGTGGATCGAAAAAGTTGAAAGATTTTTAAGGATGAGGAAGGTGGGAGGGTTCCAGGGAATGAGACGTGTGAGGTTACCCGGGCTCTTCTCGGTCCGGGTATTCCCCCGAATTTCTTCCCCTTTACATGGCAACTTATTGATCGGTTTATTGGATGGAGGAAGAGTTCCCGAGTGCGATGCCAAATGCATGGAAGAATGTGCAGAAACTTAAAGGCTTTACATTTCATGGGTGGACGAGAGGGGTTTACCGCATGCACAAAATCACACCGAATCACTTCACTTCCATGGAGTTTTCTCCAGACTGTCCATCCGTCAACACACTTTCTCCAGGTGAAGGATCATCTCATTCCAAAGTGAAAGTAAATAAGGATAACGAAAATATCTCCCCAACTCTTCTTATAGTTATCCTGGGAAATTCAGACTGCACTGAAATCTCTGCCTGGTTCTCTCTGTTATGTCAAAATACACTTAATTTGGTTGCCTGGTTCAGAACCAGAGTTACAGTAACTTACAAATTCTAAATTAAATGAACGTTAGAACGTTGATTTTACTCGTTCGAATTTCAAAATCAATTGCTTATTTTTCAATTTTTGTTGTATTACTGCTCTCTTAATTCACTTACGAATTACGATTAATCATTATTTACCAATTACCATTATTTTCAATGTTGGAAAACTGATCCAACTGTAAAGATATACTGCGGTTGAATGTATTTAATTAATATATCATATGAACTTAATTCTTTTCATATAAAATGGGCATTTAATGCTCTGTAATATGTAATTCTAGATTATTCATTCCATATACGGTAACAAAGTGTAAAAGTTATTTTTACTATTGCTAGAAGTTGAGTTTATTGAAATTATTCTAATACTGGGTTTTTTTTTAAGGAAAGTGGTAGAAAGAATTCAGTTCTCTAATATTTAAGTGTCGGAATGTAATAGGAATGCGGCTAGGATAGAATTTAGATTCCTTTAATAAAGTGTTGCCAACGTTGGATGACAGTTAGGTCAGTTCAAACGCACAAGCGGTTTCTTAAAGTGTTAAATCAGTATATTTAACTGCAATTTTTCTCAAAAAGTAACTTCCTATACCCTATTGCTGGTACTGTATTGCTTCCTATCGCTAGTGCCATACTTGATTTCATCTTGTCTTAACATTAGCGAATGAACGATGTTTTCAAAAAAAAATCAACTCGTTAATGACGTTTCGGTTAGTCCTGAACGGTATGGTCTCACTGGTCGATAGAACGTACGACTCACCAGACTGCTATGTCATGGTAAAAAGAAACTGTATAAACTAAGCCGTTAACATAAAATGAATTGGTTTCAACTAAAACCTAAAATTGGCTTCTGACGAGTACGAAAATCGTCTAATTTACAAAACGGGTCTTCTTTATGTTGCCATTTCTTTATCTCAAATTTTTGAGTGTGTACAACGTGAGTTTATTTAACCAGGTAAATTTTGTGGTCATTCAGTTTCGATTACATCTTCACGGTGGCATAAATGATCTCTTTGTTACATGTAATGCCGTCACGGTTAAAAATATGTATGTGTTTGTTGATTTAATAAAATTGTACTTTAAGACAGTATTTGAAGCTGTCCTAGTCTTGATAATTTGTTGGTTATAATTAATATGTTAAGCGACAACTCCATATGCAGTTGCTCTCAAAGCGGATCACAATGTCTTGCTGCAGTTATTCGGAAAAGGTCATAAAGTATCGGTCATTTGCTTTGCGAATTAATCGTTATCAATGCTGAACACTCCTCATTTGTATTCCCTCCTATTATTGTTTAGCTTAGTGAACAACATTTTTATATGACCGTTTACAACCGTTTATACGACTGCATGCTAGCAGAAAACAACAACTGTGTGAATTATATAATCGCTTTTAATATTAACTCTCATTTCATAGCATATTATCAATTTCAAAAGACTGGACTGAAGCGAGATCAAAATACTTTTTGGGATACATAGGCTTCCTTCTCCAATAACGATTATTACTAAACCGGAAGCCGAGTAATATGTCATCTTCATTTTCTCCAGTTTTCCCGTCTTTTTGTCCTATACTTGAACTTTGAAGACGAGCAGTTCCAGAAACTCGACAACACTTGTATTCCCATCCATTACTACAAGATCGCCGATTACAGAAACTGGTCATTCCACCACACCCGTTAGCACTCTGCGTCCACATACGACTTATGCAACCTGTCCACATACCTTCATCGTCAAACAAGGCACGGACATGTTTCTTTGGAGTTGAAAAGTATTCTGGAGAGAAGACTAGAAACAAATAATGAACAATTAAGCTACATCTCAGATCTCATCACTTTAACCAAATTGATTTTCATGTAAACTCATAAACGGACCATTGGATTTCGGAATATTAACGACTTTAACATAATAAATTCTTGCACTTTTGTGCCGGTTCCGGTTATCGGCTACTACACACCAAATTGCCAGTTTAAGCAATTCATAAACATATCATACTACTTTTCATGTAAAACACAGACGCCTGAATGGTCAATGCGAGAGATTTCATCAATGCAGTTATCCCGTCCCGGGCACTAGTTCTGATCACTTGTCAGTTTGTCACTCAAAGACTAATTCCGTTTCCATCGGGAAATAGCTGCTGTGATGTTTTAAGAAAGACGGAAACAGACAACGATATATTCGTACTAAACTGTACTGTATTGTATTTTATTTCTTGTCATTCTGGTATATTCCTCACTACATGTCAGGCTGGGGTTAAAGTGATCCACCGGTTCATGTACCAGATGCCACAATTAAAGGGATGTGATCTGGTCGTCTGGTTGCTCATCTACTTTATACACTTTGAATGTCCGAGCTCAAAGAATCAGAAGTGACTTTGGCTTAAAAGTATTAGTGAAATGTGAGCTGGACAGTGCAGTCGTACCTGCACTGTTGTTTATCAACATAACCAAAAAAAAATCTGCTGAACTTGCCTGATTCTTTGGAGTTAAAGCTGTGACTACGAGAAGACGTCGGGTTCACAATCGCAACTAGAATCAGAAAACTGATTAATGACAGAACCAAAAATCTAGTTTTTTCTATGAAAGTTTTTACACCCGCTAGTTGCATTTTTCAATTAAAAACTATACGAAAACAATTATCAAAAGTTTAAGATCTGGTTGCGAAAATAATTCTGAAACTAACAAATTATAAGAATATAAGCTTTACGAAAACAATTCCAGTTTTATAATGAGTTCTGATAAGGAAGCCCATTTTTTATTAGTCTACTTTTCACGAAATATTAAGGAAGCGGTGAATCTCGGTTAACCAATGTGATGTATTAAATTAGTCATTAAACTGTGACATCGGCGACGCCTCATTTCCTTCACTTTACTCACAACGGTTGACAAATCCTAATCCTTTGTTTAACAATATTCCAGGACCTATTTTTAACTATTTAAAAGGTCGCTATATTTACTTCCAAACCGGAGATTTTGACGTCAGTTGAACCTCATTTCAGAATACTATGAGAATTCCAGGTATTGGTGACGTCTACTTTGATTTGAACATGAAATCGATTAACATTCGGCTTACTGCATGGCGACAATTTCAGATATGAGAATACCATTTAAATTGCAAGCTGAGTTGTCCGATGAGCTGACGATAGTCAAATGCTCAATTAATTTAACCGAATGTCATAATCTAATACATCGTATGCATAAAAATACTCAACTTATTTATTCAATTTCCCCGGTTTGACAGTGAACACAACCAGAAAATGTTAGTTTTTTCCAATTGGAATATACAGAGTGTAAAACAAATACGAATAGAGACAGCCTCTCTACAGCAATCAGCACACCTTGCTTGCCCAATTAATCGAATCATTATTGTACCGAGTCGATAAATGCTGACATGACCTTTGATGTCGCGTGGAGGAGAGCAGAGATTCTTCGCATTACAATTTTATACCAAGTATTAAATCAGCATTCGTAGTTTCATTGAAAAGCATGTTCTAACCTCTTACTTTAATTATTTGGTTATTAGTGCTCATTTTTAAGCTTTAAATGCATTTTTTGTATTTTCGCAACACAAGTCGTTACGACATACAAATTACATTCATTGAATCGAATTACTTCTCAGTCTCAGACATGTCAAAAATTCGTAACAAGTATTGACGATACATCATACATATGTATCAGAGAGCTTCAAATATAGCCCCGCGGCTCTATTTGCAAAATCTGTCTCCAGGTCAGTTGCTTTCTCGACTTTCTCCATAAGAGAGCATGGAGAAAGTCAGACTTGAGTCAATTACATTGAAAATGTAATTAATTACAAATTACAGCCTATTTTTGAAAGTATTTCCGTTACAATTACAAATTACATGCAAAATTATTGACGTAATTAATTACAAATTACAATTACAATTACAGACATCTTCCAAGTAATTAATTGCAATTACAATTACGTAATTGTAATTGTATTTTGTAATTGAAATTACAATTACCAATGTAATTGACCCAAGTCTGGAGAAAGCAGGAAAAAGTACCCGGGTTGTAATGGAGACCGGGCTCAATTAGAGACCGGGCTTTACCAGAAGTTCTCCATATGGAATTATCACTTTCAAAAAACTGGTAGGATATTACAGCGTGGTCGAAATTTTCATCATATCTAGACTGAAGAAATTATTTTCCAATGATGTCGGGCTTCATGCTATTCTGAATTGACATCAGTGAGTTACAAACATTCATAGTAGAAACTCTTTCATTATATGTACTACCCTGTATTTTCTGATAAATTATTTATTTTGCTTAATTGATCCACGACATAAAATTAGATTAATTTCATAAAATAAACAAAAATAAACCATGTCATCCGTACAGAATTATTCGACATTTAGACTAATTTTGTTACTCTCTTCGAATACTTCCGTTACTCTCTTCGAATACTTCCGTTTGAGTACTAATGGCAGCACCTATGCTTCCATGTTCCACATGAATGGTTTGGACTGCAGGGTTCTAGGTCACACAAATAGGTCGAAGTCGGACAAGCGTCGGATGTCCAAGTCGAGGTCCAACTGTGACAGTTCGACCATTCACCTAGAGAAAAAAAAAGGAATGGTCAGAAATTAAAGTTTATGTCAATAATGGGCATCCGTCAACTTCTGACTTTTGGGTCTTTGTTTCTTTCGGTTAGAATGTACATTCACAGTACGTTAGTAATTAATTAATATTGCACAACCTTACCCTGAACTTCAGTAATAAGGTATTGCCAAGCAAAGACAATTTCCCTACTGTAATATAAGTACGCTCACAAAATTTTAGGTAGCATAGTTCTATGGACGTAGACAAACGTGAATAATAATTATTCTTTTTCCGTGCGTTATATCGTAAAACACTTTAAGAATTTTGATAAATTGTAGTTAATTTATTTTCAACAGTGAATTCGTTAAAAAATTATGGACGAAGGTCGAATGACTGATTTGCAATTTCTGTTTTCTTAGGCAAATAATTTTTATATTCAACATGTTTAACTTGACGACACCAGAAAAATAGGAAAATTTACCTCGTTGTTCAGTTGTTCCATGCACAGGTACCGGAATGGCAACTACTAATAATGTCAGAAAAATAATCAATGATAATGCTAAGACTCTTTTCGGAAGGAATGAGTTCATCACAACAACTCGACTCATTCCGAATTTTGGAAATTATGTGAAATACGTAATTTAAGCTTGGGTGAGATTTGATACTCGTAAGTGTCAGACAAGGGTAATTTTCTGATACTACCTTATTAATTGCTGTTACTTCTTATTCAAACGTTTAATGAATTCTGTTGAAGAAATTAAGGTTTAAATAGTGTACTGTGTTAAAGGAAGTTGTAAATCTCGGTCAACTCATTCATTCCATCCAACGAGTTACTATAAGACTCATTTCCTTTTCTTAAACAGATTATCCGCGATGATGTTGTCCAAAAAATCGTTAATAGTAACAAAGCTCTGTTTGTACCATTTGCTTTTAATTGCGTGAATACATTCGGTTATCGGTTACAACATGAAACACGTCAGACGACATTTTATTTTTGAAGAATTTGTGAAATTTTGTGTTATTAATATCTAGTGATGGTACGGTTTTATTTGACCAAACACCGACACCGACTTGACCAGGATGCCGGACACGAGTGTTTTTTAAGTGTAACGGCCACGTCGTTTCTGAACTTGTCAAGTTCAGTATTAATTAATATTATAGTTATTTAGTGACGATGTAGTTCTATCTGCCCCACACCAACACCGATGCATTATCTAACTTAACCTGGATGACGGACATTACTGTTTGTGCGTCTAATCCTAAGCGAAACTGGACATTGGATTTTGCAAGGTCAGAATATCCACATGTAGTTAATTAATCACATTCTGCCTTTAAAATAACCCACTGCTGGCACTGCGTCAACCATGTTCACTTCCCCACAAAATTATTCTAGTCCTTCGCTGATTGTGACGAAATAGCAATTCAACAAACACGTCAATGTTAATCGCATTTCAGTCTAATAAGAAGTCAAAATAACTTAACGCGTTCGTTTATTTCTTCAAAAGAATGCAAAATGTAGTACACAACAGGAATAATAAAAGTATAAAAATTAATTTTTACAAATTGTGCAAACATATTCCCCTTAAGTCATTCAATCTCGATTAAAATCAAACAAATCCATACAACATATTTAACTTGTAACTACAATTAATATAAAGCTAACGATAGGACGTTTAAAAAAATAATAACTAGAACATAAAGCTACCACTTTCAAAACTCTTGACCCTCGGATGGTCAACGTCAGTGCGATTATTTCGCAAGACCATTCCGTACTTTCCATTGGTCAGCAATACTTCCGGCATCATTAAGACGAGATAGAGCGTTCTTGATCTATAACAATTTACCAGGCAGGAAGGCCAATCCTCGTATATCATTAGATCGACGAATACTCATAAATAATAATAAGACATACGTTGAGACAAAATAACAATAAGAAATTAATACAATTATACCACTTTTTAACATCCCAAGAGTAGGCAGGTACGTTTTCCGAGAACTTTTCTTAAAGACATTTTGATCTTGATTAAACATGAGTATGTACCACCCTTTCCCAGCGGTTCCATATAATGGTGTTGTTAATTTCATCGCCTGTAGACGGTTGATTTTAGCTAAAAACACTTTGCACAGAATTAGCTCCGGTTGAACTCGAGACAATTCTTGCTGTTCTTGATTTGCAGCACTTATACCGGAAACCGCCATCCTCACAAACCTCTTTGTCGCATAAATGCCATGATGAGGAACAACCATGAGAATGCCTAGTCCAGTTGGCACTGATGCAGGCCATCATGATACAATCTTGAGTGCAATGAGTGCTTCTAATTTTACTAGACAGTACAATCTGGTCAAGGTCTATTCGATAAAAACGATAAAACGGATTAGCCTGATTTATATTTAATTACTTAGAAGAGAATAGAATAAAATAGTTTGGTTTTATTGTGTCCCATAAGCGAGGTCATTCGTACCGGAGCTAATACCGGTACTAATACCGAAGCTAATTCTAATTCCCCGCATGTTGGCTCGCTTCTCCATATGTATTTAATGACTCATGACAATGAATTATTGTGATGTGAAAAGTGTACACAAATTCTGTAACATAATTTACCTGAACGTTTTATAGTGTAGCTACTGGCAAAGGCTGTGACCACACTTAGAACGGCTAGTGCCACAAGTACATTTTGATTTAGACTTTGTGTACACATTGTAAATAAACTCGAATTACTTTTTCTTTGAGTGAAAAGTTATTTAAACGACTAATTTACAAAGACGTGCTCTTTTCTAATCGGCTAGAGACAATTTTGAAACTGAAGCATGGGAAGAAATGGACATCTTTTTAAATGCCTGATTTTAATAAAGCCGGAATCAATTCCAACATCGCCAGGTTCAACCGAACCGACTTCTTAGAAATTCCATCCTTTGAATTTTGGTGGATCATAATGGTTCTAGTCCGCTGCATTTTTATTTACGACTGGATTGCAAACAGTGTTTACAACAATCCGTCAAGAGATCAAAGTAGCACAATTTTCAGAGTAAAAATCAAATTCACAGTATTTGAGAACGCTGTCTTAAATTAACGTAGTCATCGACAAAGCTATGTAGTTATAGTAAATACACATTCAATTCATTAGATTTGATTTCATGGGGGACTTCCATAGTGGTATGACTCATAACTTGTGTGTTTGATAAAAAATACCCAGTACTCAGTTCACTGAAAGTCAAAGTTATGTAGCAAGCTTAATGTTCGTACAGGGTGGGCAATAAAAAATTCAACACTAAAGAGGATTCTTTCAAACGAACAAGTTATCCACACAACATTCCGGAATGTGTTCAATTAAGCAGTGACGTCGAAAGAAAAACTTGGCGTTGACGATAACACGTAAGTTAACATTTCGCTCGGATCTATTAGTTCGAAGTGAAAACTCTAACGATACGTCACTCTGTCGCTCATTGTGCTTGCGAATTTTAGTTCATTGGATTGGATCCATTAGATTGAATATGAGTCCGGTTAATTACTATAGTTTGAATGGTGAGGTCAACGATGTCATTAATAATACAGTCGTGTATCTCGTAGAGAATAGTAAATGACCTCATTAATTCACTGTAAAGCATTATCGAACATTGACGTATTTTTTTGGAAGAATCGCTGTAGTCTTAGCAGGCAACCCAGCACTAGGAAGAAATTCGGGAAGAAACATCTCGTTAACTGAACTGTATATAATGTCTATCGGAGATCGAAATCTCAGCGGTCGACTGGCAAGAACCTGCGTACTATAAAGCAAATAAATTAAAATTATTATGCCACTAATTAATGGACACCCTGTACTCTGTACACGACCTTGGCAACAAGCAGGGATGATCCAGACATTCCTACATTACTCCAACTCAATAGACGTAGAGTAGACGATGCGTTTTCTAATCAGAACAACACAATTTGAATTTCTCATTACTCTAAGTTGGATTGGGTTTATGTAATTGCACGAAGATTAACATGCAATTACTAAACGTTTCGACCACAAGGTTAATGAATTGGCAGCTGGACAACCACTCACAAGGAAATCCTTTACTCTTATCCAAAGAAATGAATTTGTTGTCAAGGTTGGGACAACAAAAACTGTGATGGTCAATTTCTTGGTACACGTTGCACACATTTGAAAATAGGAACGAAATTAAAAGAACATGAATTTAACTATGAGTCATTCCCCCAAACAGATTTGATGCAATAAAAGTGTTCATTGCAGTTTGGAATTGAGTTGTGGTTTTTTAAATACCTCACCGTAGTCTGGCATTTATTTCTAACCACATCTTATCGGATATCGGACGTATTCGTGATTACCGTGACAATTCTGTTATTACCTTTTTAACACTATTTTTGGGAAAGGTAGTTAATGTTTTTAGGCTTGAGACAAATAATTGGAATAGTTCGATGAAATAATTCAAAGCTTAAAGGAAGAGTGTACAGCAAAAATTTTGCGTAAGACCTAAAGATCGTGCTGATGTCTGCGTGCCAGATATAATTCGGAATAGAATTCTACATTACTGCACATCATCATAAAATACTTAACATTTAGTCTTACCACCTACTACGTAGTTTCCAAACAATTGTCACAATCTAATCATTATGGAAGTCTGATGTCGGTGTACTAGTGTCAGTTATTTTGCGGTTAACCATTTTCGCAATGAATTGACATTGATTTGGCAGCGATGGACGCACTGATATTGGGTTTGAAACATGAACCCGGAGATGTTAATTTCTTTACATACATAATGCATACAATTGAGACAGTGAAATGTTTCCACCAAAAAAGTAAACTCCAGTAGGGCATTTTTTATTCAAATGCTTCAAGGTAATCACATTTTGGAAAACAGCTAGCTTATACAATTTGTCCTTAGTGTGGTGCATCCGACTTTTTTAAAAATCCTGAAATGACTAGAAATAATGGCCGACAGTTTCTGTATTTAGAGGCATATACTTTTATTTACACAGAAAATTGAATGGCATAAAACAGCCGTTCCGTTGGTTGCTGACCAGCAATTTCAATTAGCATATGAAAAAATATATGGATTTCGACTAATTACTGTAACAAAGAAAGAAATTACGACTATGAATCAAATCGCGAAAACTCCTCTTTAACGATGGCATCAGAACCGAAGGAAGATTATGTTATAGACAGAGATCTTAACATCAGAAGCAAAGTAATTAATAATAAATATCGCTATTTTCAAAGATTTCTGTGGTAGAATATTACTTTCATCATGCGGAATTTGAGAGATTGTTAAAGGGTGGACTAAAATAAATACATTAATCTCTACTGGACCAATAATCGTTGGATCATACTTGAACTGGAGTCCATTTAATTTCATTTATCGTAAATTGTATCAGAATTAGTTCCGGCAGCTCTCTGGGCAGTCCTGGCTGTCCTTGATTTACAGCACTTGTAGCGAAAACCACCATTATTACATAACTCCTGTGTACATAAATGACTTGAGTGCCCACAACCGTTAGAAATCCGAGTCCAAACCGAACTAATACAAGATGTCCAAGTACAGTCTTGAAAGCAGTGCGTACTTCTAGTTTTCCTGGATAATATCGGATGGGGATGGTCATCGACCGCGACTGTAATATAGAATAGAGAAAATTGAAATATCTCCCTAAATTTTGTGTGCAAATGATTAACACAAAATCTCTAGCCGTATATAGGGAGGAGAGTTTTATTGTTCTAGCGTATTGGACGAAATCAATAATTATCTTACTCGATTCAGGTGAGGCCTTGATTGTAAAGCCTTTAGCAAAGGCTAGAAAGATACAAATGGTAGTAAGGACTGCAAGAATGTTCGAATGCATTTGACCTTAATTAACAATTCTCGTGTTATGAACAAATTAGTTATTTTATGTCCGACTAACTTCTTTACTGGTTTTGCTTTTTTTTAGGGTTAAAACAATTAAAATTGCAGGACTGATTTTTTTTCAAGTTTGATTCAACTCTCGGGACAATTTTTAAGTTTGAATGTGAAGTTTCAGTAAAAGTGTTACCTTTTAAAGCCGGATTAAAGGAAACGGTAACCTCTTCCGACATCCTTGCATTTAGGAGCTATTATCAACGACGTTTGGATCCTTTGATTGCAATGCAATGCAGTTCCACCGGAGGTTCATTCTGACTAACGATAATTGTGACATAAAACTTTGTCGAACATAGCATTCATGCAGAGCAATCGTCAAAACAATTAACCGTCAATTTGTGGAAAACCAGCTTAATTTCGTCGTAATTCTCGAAGACGTACGGTGTCGTAAGAGGAACAATTTGGTTCCCCATTTCCAGCACGTCATACTTAATACCAATCACATTAGTATAAGGTTAAGTTAGCGAATATCCTAGTTCTACCGGCATGCAGAACAGTTAGACTCCAGTAACCATATTTTGTCAGCTTCTTTCTTTCTCGGTGTCAGAATGTGCAAAGTAAAATGAACAAATAGTCAAGTTCTCCCAATTTTTCAGGAAATTAAGTACCGAAATGTGAAAAAAACATAATATATAAAGCATAATAAATAAACGTATATTCTTCTTCAACTTTGAAACTATCGTTAACATTGTTATATTGCTCTATTAGAGGATTACGAATTTGGCCAAACATTTACTAAAACATGCTCATGATTCTGCATAAATTTCGACAAGAAATCCAATTTCTCGAATATGATCAGACAATAGTTCAAATCCTAGGAAAATTAAGAAGAAGCATCTCGTGTTGTCATGTTTGATACATTCCCCTATGGGCTCGGAAAACTGGAAAACAAGAAGAATTTGTGGTTTTGAACCCATATTTTAAGATAGCAGCGGTGGACTCCTCATTTCGACAATGTGTGGAATGTGGGGATGATTCTCTCAAGCTAACAACAATATATGAGTTTTTTTTATCTATTGGTGGTACCTTCCCCAGGCTGGCTAACTAAACTCCAGGTTATATGCGCAGCCGCTTTCGACCATGTCTATGACGAGTGTAAGCTAATGATTGAATACCTACATTATTATATTTCCCACACCCGGTGCTGTCACATTTAATGGTTTTCATTGTGCTTGGGCTAGATCTAAAAATAATTATTTTAATTTATGGAACATTCATTCAAAAGTAGGATACAAGAGCGACGGAAATGCGTAAACGTACAGCATGCACTTATTGTAATGACGTCAAGAGAGTTTTGGTTTTGATATTTACATTTTCACTATTTCCTTCCTCAAAAAGACCGGCTGAAATTCACAATCAATTACTTTCTATAACTGAATACTTTGACCGCATCCAGGTCGGAATGGCGAACATTAAACCGAATTGATAATCACATCCTACTTCTTCACGGTTCCGCAAACCCATTTAAACGAGTTTGAATCCGTAGCGCAGAGACGTCTCAAGTTGTATGCAATTTCTTTAGAAATTCTAAATCCGTTGTACACAACTCGTCTATTCTTATAGGTTCTCATTACATGCATACAACGTCGGTCGGCAAAGCGCATTAACTCTGTAGAGACAAAATCGGTTACAAAATTTCAGCTTTACAATTATTTGAATCGTAGAATTGATATCAATGAGGTGACTCCTCCCTCTAGGAGATACTCTAGAAGCCTCATCGACTCAAATAAGTAAACGAACATTTTTGAGGACCAAACCGTGCAACTCGATTCCCGATGGAATGAATCCCAGCACTAACTACGCAAAGGCTTCCCACCTTCCGTGCACTTGAGGATAGCTGAAAATCAATTTCAGACGAAGTATGACAACAATTATTCAGGTAGTAGTGTTGAGATCGATTCACCCTTATACTATTATTATTGACCCAATCGACTAAAAGTTTGTCGAAGCTATTTTCCTGGTCGAGTTCAATGTAATAGTCGGAAAACATTAACAGAGTTTAGACTGGAGATTGAGGCGAACACTATCACCTTCTATATTGGGAAGCTTTACAAACCTTGTTTCGAGGGATTCAAAATAATATTTGAATATTGAGCAGGCCATTTTTGAATAATTTCTGATTAATTGACTGGAAATTATTGAATTTATTTCTAAACATTCTCATGATACATGATACTCTCACGAAGACACGTAGCAATTCGTTTTCGGTTCATTGAATTAAATCACGACGTAGCCATAAATAGAGGCAAATGGTTTGTTGACATATTCGCGCCCATTATAAAAGGAATGTAAAGTTTTCAAAAGTGAAATTTAATAGTCCTTCACAGAACAAATTAAAGTAATGTTAGGCATTAAACCACAACCGTTAAATTATGAAATCTACTATTATGTATTATTATCCCTAAGTTTCGTTGCTTAGCTCGAGATCAATACTTTTCATCACTGTACTTTCGAATAGATGAACTACGTATTGGAAGACAGCAATTCTGAATCTCATCAGTAGTACAATCTGTGGATCTTCGCTTGTTTGTCCAAATCGAATTGAGACTGCAAGCTGTCTCCCAACTTTTCATGCAACCTGTCCAAATGCACCTTTCGTCAGAATTTTCGATTTTCTTGTTACCGTTCTGCAATTGCTCATTCTGTGGAGTTTGGTCAGATTTCTCTTCTTCCACAGGATTTCCATAGTCTTCAATATTATTCTTCAGTTGACCATTGTGTGGAATTTGGTTAGATATCTCTTCTTCGCTGCTTTTTGCTAGAACACCGCCTTGTACTCGTCGTAGAGAAGGCGTCTGTGTTGGGTGGCAACATAAATTGACCTGCTCCCCAGGACCACAATCTCGCGATCTTCGCGTGTTTGTCCAAATAGTATTGACACTGCAAGCTGTCTCCCCACTTTTCATGCAACCTGTCCAAATGCATCGATAGCCAGAGTTTCCAGATTTTGTTTCCTCGAAATTATTTATCGATAGACCGGTGTTTGAGGTTTGTAAATGCAGATTTTCAGTAACGGGACAGCATTTATATTCCCAGCCATTCATACGTTCCCGACCGCACAAACGAGTTCCTTCCTTGCAAACACTGGCTGGTTTAGTCCAAGGGTCAACATCTTCGTTCAAGCGAGGTGTCCAATAATCATTATTGTAAAAATTTGGGAAGCGTCTTGATTCAACTTTTTTAGACCGAGACAAGTATTGCCTTGTAGAAAAATCTGTTCAAACGAATATTATTTGTTAATTTCTTTTCTACAAGAATGGGCATTCATTTAAAGTCCCCAAATAAGCCAACGACTTTCTCAAAATGTATACGAAAATCGCGTTATATCGAACTCTCTAGACGCAGAATTTTACTGTCCGTAAAATTAAGGTAGTTAAACTTGCCTGTTTCTTGAGAGCCATACAGACGAGAAGAAGCTGGGGTGGCTATCGCCAAAAGAATCAGAAAATTTACTAGTTTTAAAATTAAAAATATCTTAGCTAGGAATGAACTTTTATCAGTTCGGCCCATTTTTTAAAATTGTGAGAAATCTGTTGACCTGTCTGTTAAAACTAGATTTGGTGTGGAGGAGTTGATACTATATTTGATCAAAAGACAGTTAAAAATTATCTATAAGCTTTCAATTAGGAATTGGGGACAAGGTGCGTCTAATGTCTGAAAGACTAAAAAGTTTTATAATTAAGTACAGCAAACACGGTCAGGTTTTATAGTACTGTTTTAAGGAAATGATGCAGTTCAGTCAGTCATTCATTACAGCTGACGTTTCATTAATTTCCCTCACCGGGCATCGGCTATCAAGGTTGAACCGAAATCCGTTTAAGATACTCCATAATTTATCATTAAATACGTGCGGACACTACAAACAAAAAATGTGTTTAATTCTAAAATAGGCAGTGCTAACGTCAATCGACACCTCATTTCTAGAAATGTGTAGGAAATTTAATGCTATTAATGTTTTAATCGTATAACACTGGTTTATTTCGTTTTCATCGATACCGACGGAAAGCCACAATATGCACAAGGAACGCAGGGTTTTAATGACATTTTTATATGGAATTGGTGATATTCGACAATATCGTCACTCATTCAGTTCACTAACGGTATATAGTATCGTTTAGTACTGACCAATTTTTCTTTGCACACATGCCGGCTAGTTATCTACTTATCCAGGATGCCGGATACGCGTATCCTATACATCATATAAACCAGAAAAATAGAGCTTTGATAGATTATTTGGCTGACAACAATTTAATTCATGACGTATATTCCCCAAAATTACTCTTCGTTATTATGATAAATGAAATTTCATTAGAACATCGATTGGCTTTCTTGGATAAATTGCTTTATGCTTCAGCTGAGTACATTAAACCAGAAAGATTGCAATACCCTCGAAGTTTTGATAATTTACACTCTGACACATGACTGGTTTTGTACATAGTTCTACCTGGAATTACTAGGAAGCAATCAGAATAAGAAACGTTACTATTTAGTAACATTCAGGTATAATTGAGTATTGGAACTTTAGAACCCTTGCGATTTGAGATTTCTGATTTGAATTGGGACGAAAAAATCGTTCATAGGCGTACTCTTGAACCGCGTGCAGATTTTAGAAAAATTATAAGTTCTATAATTAGAAATAAAAGGATTCTATATATTTTTTCCTGACGAAGAAAGCAGATTGGGTTTCGAATGCTCGAAGTAAATAAAATTTCTATAATAATGACTGACATTACAAACAAATAATTTTATGTGTCCCGGTCATCCTCTAAACCATCTTTTTCTGTATTGACGATGAATTGTTATTTAGAGGTTACATTGTAACACTTCTAACTAACGATCATTGTCCCGCCGGAAACGTTAAGTCCTTTTACTTGTTTACCAACAAAACTTTATTTCGACATCTAAAAGTTCGTTCAATGAGCCGCTTACCATCACCAATAATAATTACAACATCTGTTTCGCAAATCTGTTCTTTCGGCATTAAATAACCAAAGGGTAAACTTTTTGATAAAACTTGACGAATTCTTGCCAAAATGAACGCAAACAGAAAGAGAAACGTGAGTCCAGCGCGATCGGAGGACTCAGATTGCAGTGTGAGTATGACCGACCTTAGCGGTCAAAATTCTCCCATTGTTCGACGGCAACCTCCAGCTTGCCCAGAAGCCCCAATTTTTGGCCCTTATAACGCGGCGAGTCCACAGGTTTATGCTGAAGCCTTGGAAAAGTACACTCAAGAAATGGTTAAATATAAATTGGACCTTGAGAGGTATAATGAGGAGGAATTGCGTTTGATCCGACTGGCAAGGTCAGAAACCATTTCAAAGCATTTTTTAAAATTTTAAATTAACAAAAGCAGTGGTTATACATCCATCACCGTGCAGGAATTCTGACCCTGGCTCGTGCCCTCTGGTACTATCAGATCCGGAATTTAAACCAGGACACTACGCGGGAGGGGTAGATTTTTCACACAACTCTAATTCAAATCGGTATGGAAAAAATGGTTCTGTATTCTCTCTAAATGATTATCTACGTCCTTCGACTTTAAAATTACCTCATAGGCCGCACCATTGCTTAGTACACCCGAACTACTCCGAAATCGACCCCATCAAGTTTATAAATACGAATCCCACCTGAAGACACATCTCTGTTTTCTCTACTAGCCTCTGATATTTGACCTTAATTTTAAAAGATTTGGTTTTTTCCAACTGTAAATTTTGTGTATACTGTGCAATTTTTATTCTGAGTTACGAAAATCAATTGCTGGAATCATTTAGCTAATTTTGTTTCCCCTCCAGGCACAATGTGACGATTGACTCTGAAGGTCGAATTCATGTGTACAGTCGTTCTAACATTTCTACATTCAACAAGAACAACCGATATTACTCTATTGAAGTGGGTCCCTTCAGTTTCAAAATGAGTTTAACTCAAATCAAACACACTTGGGGTTATGCGATTGAGTTGGACACGAAAGAGTTCAAACCATTTGTTCAAACTCAGTTGGACTCCAAAGAGCGTGTCAGGATTTTAATCTCTGCTGCCTTCGAATCTGGAGACCTGCAAATTGAAGAACTTTGCTTTAATTTTCTAAACCTGAGGAATCCGATTCAACTGGAAGATATGTGGATCCAACATGAGCTATATGATGTTAAGGTTAATATCATAACTCCATTCTAATTGGAATTTCTTCAGGACTTCAAACATTAGAGACGTAATTAAACTAATATGGAAAGCATACAAATAATGTACAGATATAGCACTAATTATAATGCCAATACTGGAAGGTGCTAAGCTTTGATTGTGTAATAATTACACAATCAACTACAATTATTGTAGTGATTGAGTGAATAAAAGCACTTTACACTGAAAAATTTAATTCTTTTGTATATGGAAAAATTCTATATGACACGGTTCGAATCTGAACGAGAAGTATTTTAGTCGTTTTCTAGTTTTAACATTTGATTCGTACATTGAAGATATATCAATCTCAACCCAGGTTATTACGTGACAAAAATTCGAACCAGAACTAGACTACTCTTCATATCTTTTTACGAAACAGAATGGCCGATTAAATTATTACTGACTGGAGTATATGAAACAACCTATATAGGACCTGTTCGTTGATCCATATGATATTATTCTGGTTCCTTCGTTTTACTCTGAATGCTCAGGTAATTCATACATAATGGATTGGTCAATCTTGCCGACTTAGTTCAGAATTTTGTAAAAATTCAGCGTTTATAGAATCGACCATTTCATACCTGAGTTTGAGTATTTAGACAGATTGGACAAAAATATTGCCAGTATGGTTTGTATATCCATCCTAAAGCGAAACATAATTTTGTAATTTGGACCAAACTCAGTATTGAACCTTCTACACGGTAAAAATTACTCGAATATGCTTACGTATTAAAACGAATCTGAGTACATCGTCAATCAGATTAAGTCGGAGTA
>JAQFYE010000377.1:0-38290 GCA_034694305.1 Protaphorura glebata
TGACGAGGCGCAAGTTCGGTTGCAAGTACCGAGCGCAAAGTTGCAACCGTCTTACAACCTTTCGAGAATCTCTCCCCTGATGTCTAACTTAATTTTCCACTCACATTAATCAGATTTTCTTAATGGAACACAATTTTTGCATATATATGTTAATAAGTTTGACTGTACACTACATGGCTTGAGTCTGCCAAATATTTAAAAACTATTGAAAATTCTTGAAGATTTCAAGGTGCTGCAATCTTCAAATAAGGGTTTGGTTTGATCATTGAAAAAAGAGATGCGCA
Source organism: Protaphorura glebata (assembly GCA_034694305.1). Lineage (NCBI taxonomy): Eukaryota > Metazoa > Arthropoda > Collembola > Poduromorpha > Onychiuridae > Protaphorura > Protaphorura glebata. Next base: position 285 of record JAQFYE010000377.1, read on the forward strand.
CTTCGAGATTGATTAGTTTTTCTTGTCGTGATAATCCAAGGAAATGTCGATTAAGTGCTCAAAATTACCACAGGTACATCTTCACGAAATAATTATATTGTTTACGGTAGTGTAAATTGTTTCCAATTTGCAATTTACGACTGAAGGCTTACAGAGACGAAAGACGATAAAAAAGCGTGAAACACATTTTTATATTAAACTTTAAAAAACATTAATAAATAATTATTTTACATTACAATTCACTGGCAGACTTGGGATCACAGCAAGCTGCAGCAGTAAATCACAGCACGTGACATGTGTGCCCAAAGTGAGTAAGATAACTAACTCATTCATAAATTAAGTTTGTAATTGCCATTGCCAGGTTGCTCGTCGTCGCCTAGATTTCTCAGGACTAGTGAATTAAACGCGTAGGTGTGATTCGAATTTTAATTTGACAAGCCTTTGATTTACATTTTATTCACTTGATTTTATTTTGTTCTTCAAACGTGGACCACTGGTATTGCTGGCGGGGTAATAATAAAGTACAGGGTGATTCATAAGCATTTTGGCCAGTTCTTTTTCGTTTGTTTGTATGTATTTCTTTAATTTAAACTTAACTGGATAAGTTGCGCTCGTACCAGAGACTAGAGATAATCAATGCTGAGCCCAGTGGTTAAGACGGTAAAGTGAGATATACATTTTGTAGAAGAAAGACCTATCAAAATCAGGCATGCGAGGGGCGAACAGAAATGTGATAGCTTCGTTTTAATTTAAAATCCAGCCCGTTATAGGCAGGATAGTGATAAAACCAGTCTCTTGCTACATGTAGGAGGTTCGATCTCTCCGGCAGACACTTCTACGATTATTTGGAATTTTCTCTATTACCAGCGGTACCTTCCCTGGCCAATGGCCGATTTCCATAAAAATACATTAATCTTTGAGGAGGGGTTCAAAGGTCATGAGCCACCCTATACGTTACTTGGTAATAACTGCAATACATTTTTAATGTTTCCAAATAATGCATACAAAGTGGGTAGTTAACACTACCAATCGCATGGTGCTCGACAATCAGACATAAACAATCCTCCGACTAGTCTCAGGGAACTTTGTAAATATGACAGTGATGGGCATAATGCATTATTTGCAAAGAAAATTAAATTAGCATACCGTCGTGACTGGCAAAACCTTGACTGTTACAGTCTACAAGCGCGGACCATGTTTACTTGCGATATACGACCATCCTTAGACAGACAGTGCGTTGTGGCCATGCTAGTGCCATACTATCCCGGTGCTTAATTAGCAAAACACCTTCTTATAAGTACAAGTAAAAGCGAGCTGGAATTGCCAGTAATCATCATTAACCTTCATATTCATATTCATAAGGGAACAAACAAAAGCAATAAACCACGGCTCAGCTCGCAAGGAAATTTATTCGGGTGTCACTATAAAAGATAAATCTGAAACGTTTACGATTAGATTGATACTGGTGGACTGACAATTCAACAGCTCAGATCAGTTGGACAGAAAATCGAACTTTATTTAAAAAGCACAAAATTGGTACCCTGCGGCGTCCTTAACATTTACAACCCGATACAATTCCCTTGACGATCCGCCCGGGGTGGTACAATGTTATGCACGACAGGGTGCCTTTCCGGTGCTATGTAGCAATTCCGGAGGGGTAAAATTAGGTAAAGGTAGAAAATTAAAGTTGAATTTAAAAAATTTGCTTTGCCTACGCCACTCGGCAAATATACAAGTCATTTTGCAGGGCGGATTCGATCCTCCCTTCGAAGAAGAACCTTCAGATTCTTGAAGGGATTGGCTCAGGTATTTCACATTCCAAGAATGCACCAGAGGAAACTGCGTATTAAAATATTTTGCGACATTTCTGCCAGGTGCGATTTCAGTAGGTATTCAACGTTAAGACCTAATTATTTTAAGTGGTTTATGAAAGAAAATGAAAATGGCGTGACTACTCAAAACCTAAAGCAGTTTCGGTGACATATATTTGATTACTCATATTCTGTTCCATCGGCCGAATGACTGGATTAAAAATCAGTTTAAAAGTATAGCTCCCTAATTTTCACCCGCACTTTCTTTTCATTAATATCCATTTCTATTTTTTTCGACCATGTCTTTCATATTTTAACGAAACGTAAATATTTATAAAATGCGACAATTGACGCATTGAATTGCATGACCGTAAATTCGCATTGACCAATACTTCACAGAATACATACACGGAAACAAAAGATACGCAATCTTCGGACTCTCTATAATTGCTTCTGAAATTTGAAATGAAAATTCTGACAAATAATACACAAGCATGGTGTAGATCGGGAACACTTTCATTGTGCGAACACGCGCGTTTTGACTTGGAAAATGCTTTACCACATACCACATTTACCTTCAACTAAATTGTTCTTAATTTAGATATAATATCAATTCAGACTGTGAACTGAACTATTCAAAATACTCATAACTTCCAAAAGCTATTGGCCAGTTTTCGATCAATTGGCGTATATCTTTTTAGAGATTTTTATTTTATTTTATTTTAGTGGTCTGTCTGAAAGTGTCGTGGCTTAAAGAACAGTCGCAGTCGGTCTGTCAGTCTATCAATCAATCTATCAATGAACAATGCAAATAAAACTAACAAAAGTACACTTGAACACGTCAATTTTTAAATAATCCCTTATGTGAATTGTGAATACGTTTTGCATCTTGCCAGATTGTCTTTGTTTTCAATAAACTGATCTGACCTCATACAGTTATTTGAAAATTTCTATTTCTTAAAAACAACAGGTTTCAAAATATTCCGTTCCAATGTAAAACTAAATCGAATTACTAAAATAAAGGAAGTCTGAATTTTGAATAAAGACTTCCATTTCAATATTTGAAATATGTAGAATCGTAATAATCCCTTTGCAGTGTTTAATTACAAACAGTGTGGGAATTAACATACTTAATCACTGACCACTATTACATAGTAAACACTGATAATAAGCAATTGATCGACGGTACAAACTGATAAAGGTATGAGCTTTCATAGATTAGAATGGCACATGCCGATTACTTGATGCCGATTGCATGCATTGCCGGCTACGACGCCACATCCTCCATTGTCGGAAGTGACAAGTGGCATTTATTTATTTACGGCCAACTTTGTATAATAGTATCAAATTAAAGTACATACGATATTTTACAACACACGTGTCAAATTGTCTAAAATATTCACTTCAATACTAAAAAACTACCCATGCTGATTCATTTATTCGTTTAAGACAATTTACAATTTACGGGTTGGTCACCTAAACACACTTTAACATCTTATTTGAATTGCAATTAGATGCAAAACCCATGAACCGCACACAGAGTGGACAACGAATAAATGTCAACCAGAGTGAATAATGTGAATATGAATTTAAATGTTGCAACTAATACAAACAACGATGATAATAAATGCAGAATTTTGTCGGACTTGCATAATCCCATGCAGTACCTTAAGACTAAGATCTAAGAAATGTCAGTTCATGATTTTTCAGAGGACGGGCGCATCTGCCATTTGCCATATGATTTATATGCTAATATTTATATACAAATATTAAAATGTCATAACAAATCAACCCTCCTAACGGATATACCTTTAAAATTCAGATTTGGGAGTCATCGCGAAAATTTTCAGACAGCTAAAGTTGTTTACTTTGTTATCTTAATCCTTCAACCCTTCTCTCAAGTTTTGGCAGCCCAGCAGGCGTTTGGCGTCTTGAACCAGGGAAAACCCAAATTCTGCACTTTCTGTCAACGTTAGTACAAAATGTTTCTATTGTTCTCAAAACAAATGAACAAATGCAACGAGGTACCCCTGAGCATCAGACACAACAAGTTCTCTTTTCAGTAAACTTTTAGTTAGTGCCATAAGCGTCAGAATATTTAAGGCAAATTTCGGCAATCTGCACCCGCACCCGTGCAACAGAATGTCACTTTTAATACTACAGCTTACAATTTCGGTGACTACATTATTCATAATTTTGAAATTCAACCAAATTCCGTAAAAAAAATCGCACTATTGTAGATATGTCTTTCAAAATAGGATAATTTGTGACAAATTCAGTAAAGACACTCGGGATTGCTTAAATTGGGGCGAAGCGCTACCTGTTAAATCCTAATTACAAAATAATTGGGTTCAGCACAGAACGAGCCCATACTTTGGGTGTATATTTGTCTAATTGTTATCTAATTACTGTGCATAATCAAAATTGCATTCACAAATGCTCGTTGATTGTCTTATATTCCGGACGCGCTTGCCAATATTTAAACAAGCAGTCCTCAGTTCAGTCGCTCTCGCTGAACTACTTGACTAATTGAAACTTTTCCCCGAAAACACCATCACTTCTGTTCTTTGATTTCTAGTACCACATCCCTAATACCTCCATTTTTGTATTTACCATTTCGAATTCATTATAAATTTTGAACAGGGATAAACTGTCAACAATTCAAGCTCGGCAGAATCTTATGTACATGTATGTGAGTGACACATTGACCTTACACATGAAATGTCATAAACCTTACCTCAATATTTCAATTCCCATCGGACTTTGAACACTCGTCTGGTAAATTCAACTTTGTGCAAATATATTAAACCAACCCACTGGAAACTTTTCTTTAAAAAATGATAGAACACATAAACCGACCAGTATTGATAGCTGTCACTTGTCAAGGCTTTACCGTTTACTTTTCGTACGGAAATAACAAAACAAACCGGAACACCGCACCGGACTATCAGTCAAATATATTTTTGTATACTTAAACAGGTAACATGTGAACATCCAGACTTTCCAGGCCGAGCATTTACATTTGCATATTTTCTGGGTGCAATTTTTTAATTAATACTTGTACCGGTATAATTTGATGGGTAATTAAATTGATTTGGCGGTAAAATAATAATAGAGACAGAGTTTCGCGATGAGACGTCTATTTAGTTCGAAGCCCATTCCCCTACTGACACTGATCAAATGGAGATTCCGCACGTGGATCGGTATACACAGTGAACTTAAGTGGTAAAGAACCAAATCACGTCATTTCCAAATTTACTCATTGGCTACAAACCCTCCTCGTCAGTCCGCCCACCAATTTTTTACTCACTGCTAAAAAACTACTCATTCTACGGAGTCACTACACAATGCCAAACTAAACTAACCAACTCACTTTATTAGTTAACCTAACCAGTATGCCCATAGTCTCCGACTAATAAAGAATTATCTATTCTTTGTATCTCAATGTGTACGTGAGAGAAATACTGTCGTGGGCGTTTATTTGGGGGGGGGGGGGGTACGGTAAAAGGGGGGATACGGTTAAAGTACAGTAATTTTTGGTCTCATTTTCACATTAGCAGAATAATGCGAGATTTTCCAAAATGAACTTGAATTTGGCTCGGACGCAGAATAAAGTACGACATATTGGTTTCAATCGGACGGCTTGAGAATGCTCGGGCGTAATCGGATTGGTTCCAGGAAATTCGGCTTCAATCGGAGAAGTTGGGAATGTTCGGGCTTCACCGGAATGGTTCCCGGAAGTTCGCTTTCGATCGGACGAGTTTTGAGAATGTTCGGACAATGATTCGAGGAAGTTCGGTTTCAACCGGACGGGTTGGGAATGTTCGGGCTTATCGGAATGGTTCGAGGAAGTTCGGGTTCGATCAGGTGGTTCGAAACAATGTGGGCGTAGTTGGAAAGTTTCGACAAACTCGAGATCAATCGGATGGTTCGGTTTCGGTAAATATGCCTGATAGCTAGAACATGTTACGAGTGGGTCGTACAGCTTCGTCTAATTAGCATAATACCTACCGTACAGTCAGAGGTCAAGACGGGTACATTCCAATTTCCCGAAAACAAGATTTCCGATTCGTCTCAGGATTGGACGTCTGTATGTATGTATGTATGTATGTCCGATCTGATGAGATTATTTGGATCAGCTTCGTTCTTCTCATTCGTTCCGACGCCTCGAACTGTAATTATTACGACGATAAGTAATAAGTGATTTGCATGTATAATAGCCAAACAATCCTGACCTGGTATTTCTAACGTTAATAATTATTATACGCCGTGTTGTGCTCGCAAGAAATCTCAATATCACCCCTCCCCGAAAAATTGAATGGAGTGCCATTATTATTTGTATGTATCTTTTTCAGCGCCTTTATCAATTAACTAATTGTCCGACTCACTCAAGATGACTTCATTGTTTTGAACTTTCACTGCATTTTTGACCCATGCTCCTGCCGCATTCACCTGACGTAAATTCTCTTCAAAATATTTCTGGAGTGTTACGCAAGTTTTCGTGACCGTGCGCGGACCCCTACCTGATTCCTGGACCACGAACGCCTTGTCAAATGGGCCTATGGCAGAGCATTCTGGATTCTGGATTCAATAGGCATTTTGTACCACTAGTTAATAATTATTGTAATCTGTGTTGTGTGTACATTGTACATTACAAAGTTGGTACAATATATTAATGACATTAGGTACTTGTACAGTGTGGTTCATAAGTAATACCCGTACAATCACGTCCTATATCATATACCAGGGTACCAGGGATGATTGGCAGGGCCGGATTGGGAACCCAGGGGCGCCGAGGGCAGTTAATATTAGGTGCATGGGGCAAGCGCAAACGGCGCCTTAATTACTTTCATGTCCCTAATGTTAAATTCACAGGGACGCACCGGGCGATCGCCCGCCCGCTCGTATGGCCAGTCCGGTCCTGATTATTGGCAGAAAATAGTCAGCAGTGCATTTTTGTATAGTGTGCTACTAGTACTGTAAATCAAATACTTTGAACGGTAAACAGGAAAACCGAAATTCATGTTACAACTTGCATGGGATAATTTAATGCCAACTCCTTTTTCATGAAAAATAACTTCACAGATTCCTCAAGAAATAGGTTACAAAGTGTATACCGTAAATGACCGAATAAACGCCTGGGTTCGATTAAACGCTATGTCACGAGATAGGTTGTTCCATAAGAGCGTTCAGTTCGAATCACCCCAGTGCTCAAATAAACGGGTCGGTTAGTGCCGTTTTATAAAACGCCCGGGCGTTTATTCGGTCATTTACGGTACTTTGGTTTTTTTCCCTGAAGATTATCAGTTGGGCCATCGCTGGATAGAAGAATGGTTTTGCCGCAACCAGAGGACCACACTGTATAATATAAGACCCAGCACACTTTTTGCTGGAACCTCAACATCCTGAATGAAACTGAAAGCCTCGGTATTTTAACACCCACATTCCACTTAAGACTACTACAATGCGGTACGGATCTTACTTGATGGAAGTACAAGGTGTTTCATAATGCTTTCTCAGAATTAACATTTGTCCTAATGTCGCACCTATTCTTCTACGCGTTTTGTCTTCATAATACCTATATAACTAAACTGTTTTTGGACCACCCCGTGGACATGACCGTGACTTGCCCGACGCGACGACAGGCAGACCGACGGCGTTCACACTCTAAGGACAGCACAATCAAATTAATTACCGGTAGGTTCTTTGGAAAATGTAAGCGAATTAAATTGCGCGTATTCATTAACTAATGCTAATTATTTTGCTATATTTGTAATGTTAATAGTTTTGCATTAAGTTAATAGTGTAAGAATATTACAGAATTCAACACGGTCACGGCGATGAGCTGTGAATTTGAGATTGCGATTTGTGACAGTGACCTGCGACGCATTTAATTTAACATTTAATAATTTATTATGAAAGAAAAATGAAGTGTGTTGTGGACAAAGTACATACGAAGGAATATAAGTGATAAACGCTGAAAGTTGATATAAGTAATTAGAATGATTTGTGGGTAATTAACACACATGTTTACTTCAGTCGAGGTTATAGAAATATTAATAGTTCTACGCCGTTTCTTAGGATTCTGTAATATTGCGCACTCAGAACAAGGTGTTTTGCCAATTTCCTTGCTAATTAGTCGTATTAAGCCGTAAGGGATAAATATTCTTAAGATGAAATTAAAAAATAATTAAAAAATCTCTTCAGTTATGGTTGCCATTTGGCCAAACCTTTCTGATAGCTATCACATAAACAACACGAAAACTCATCAATGATGAACACAAATGCACGTCTCATTTTACCCCATGGAATTCTATCCGAGGCAGATTTGTATAAGTTCTAAAAGAATAATAAGTTCACTAAATATTTCGACTTTCTTTCAAGCATATTATAATTTTAGAATTGCCCAAGTTTGTTCTATGAAGTCCAAGTTGAACACTTGTTTCTATTTAGAACGGACGGACGGCGCGGTGTGGCGACAGAATGACGAGGGCGCTTAATTGAGACATAAACACTAAACATTAACATAAAACACTGACATGAATTATAAGCCCACCAAAGAACTAACCCAGCTCATATAGAATTTACATGACATGTTTTGCATCCTTCATACATGTTTGTATTAGCAGTTCTTTAAAAAAATTAAGAATGCCAATAACAATAATAGCAGCAATAGGAATTTTAAGTCTGAAGTGCGTGTTGAGATAAGGACACATTATTGCCATTCACTGACAACAATTTTTTTCGCCCACATTGACACTCTATGTACAAATTCTGCTTTGTATTTTATTTTAAGGGTAGTGCGACTGATATACATATATGGCAAATATTATCATGTGTGCAAAAATAGCAAGGGACATAAAAATGTATGAATGAAAATAAGACATTTATCATTTATGAAGTGACTGATGGGTTTCCTTGGACAAAATGAGATGAAACTCAAGGAGATGTAATTTTTTTATTTAACATTTTTTTCTTGGCACCACCCTTTGTTCTTGGACATTTTTTAAAGACAGTAATGTACGACGGACGGAGTTAAACATCATTGGGTCTGCGTATGCTCTGTCGTCTTGTGAATCACGACTGATTTAAAGAGAAATTGCTAATATTTTTCGAACGCATCACAATTCGTGAAAATGCGTTATACAAGGTTATTCATAATAATCGCTACCACTAAGAAGGTTTCAGAAAACTGATGAATGTGTTTCTATAGAGAATTCAATGTGGAAGCCGTCGTGCCATTCATCACGCAAATTATGCGCCGGGTGAAGAGATTTTGAGATGAAATAGAATTATTCCAGATGAGGTATGGAATTCTAATTATTTGATCGCGCAACATACTCTCTCTCTATGCAAGGTGTTTCCGAAAACACGCACAATTGTTTGTTCAGTTTTTGGCGTAGTTAACAAAGATTTATGTCACAGTCAAGCTACAATTTCTGCAGCATTTAATTCGTCAGCTTAAACTGAATATAATTTATTCTGATAACCGGGTTACTCCAGAATCCATCCAAAATTGTAATTAGATTAAATTGTGGATTATATTTATTATGCTGACAAAATAAATGCTGAAGTAATCTTAGCTCGACTGTAACATACGTTTTTGTAACCACGCCAAAAAATGAGCAAGCAATTGCGCGTCTTCTCGGAAACACCGTGTAGAATGTATACCACATTTTTATTTTGGCCAGATCCGGCTGTTGCGGCTAGATATGAACCACCATGTAAATCAGAGTAGGAAATCGACAGAAATTTTAAGAAATTTAGAAAATATGTGAAGTCAATAGCGTATCTTACGGCAGCTGACTGCTTCACATATAGGTATTGCAGATTAACCTATGTACATCAAACTTTTCTTTACAAAATATTAAGTTGGTTTGAATACTTGCACACCTGACGAGTGAAGTTCATTTTATTTGCAAAGCAGCCATGTGTTATTATTTTATCTTGTCATTGGGTTTTCCAGATTTACATGCATACAAGAAATACGATTTGTTGTTGACAAAATGCCAAACAGCTGCAGATTCATTCATTCGTTGCCTTCATACGTAAAACTTAGGTGCTGAAAGTTTCATATTTATGTAACTGCATTGTATTAAATCTTGGAAAACCTACACATAAATCCGAAGAGCAGTCAGAGGACGAACCAGCATTGAATTGCTTTAATTGAGAGTTGCGTATATTTTTTTCTGGTTGTAGCCATTTTAATAGACAATCCGATAGATATCATGTAGTTTCTGATACATTTGGTATGTTGAAAGTTCGATCCCTCAAGTAGACATGTTTAAGATTGTGGATTTTAGGGCATTCTTCCCTAGTAACATAGGGGGCTGTGAGAATAATTGGTATTGATAATGGTGTGATATTTATTAAAGTCATCGACTGCATGCATAGCTCTTACATAACATCCAGACATTGTCCGGATTGAATCGTCAATGAGTGTCGTCAATTCCATTCCCATGAATAAGCAGACTTATCATAGCAAGATTTTTTTCGAGATATATTCATTATTTTGTGGAACAAGAGGAGATCGAAGAATATAACGGCTACAACAGTTTCACGATGTGTACTTAAAATTTATCCCTGAGCCTGCAAAATAACGTGAGAAAAATCCCAGTCCGTGCTGTTAATTCTCAATTTACTTACACTGGTCGGGAAAGTCCTTGAAACAAATTACTGAAGAAAAGATACGTAAAAACAATAGTTGTCCATTGTGTGACAGCGGCAGAATTCCTGGAAGGGATTAGGTGACATTTGGTTTAAATGTTTTCATAAGAGATACACTTAAACCAACATGCAGGAACCGAACAAAACAACATAAGAATTGTGTTACAGATTTTTACTCATGGATTCCTACGCGTTTCCTATGCGTATTTTTCTCTCTTCTTTCCAATAACTGACAAGGGAGTGTACGTCTGTGTTAATTAAAATCAATCCCAATCCCAGGGTCCTGAAGTTAAAATGAGGTAAAAAGCCAATGCAGTGCTTGTATTATACGCAAAAAAATTTCATTCATTGACCAAATCGGATAAATGTGAATTATTATTCTTTACACGTTCGTTAAAGATCAGTTATGGTATCCCAACTGTAATTGACCAATTGATATTAAACTGACTCGCGTCGGTTTAATACATAAATATTTTTAACAGAATAAAGTTATCGAGTGTTAAAATTACAGAAATGTGAATTAATATTAACTAGCCGTTTGACAAAAAACAGTTAAGATGTCCTGCCTCTTTATGATCCGACAGTCTATTATTATTTGAATATATTCTTCTGGATACAAGAACCGAGTGTTTATAAATTGGCATTTCGTAAATAATTTTATTTCTGGAACTTATTACCCTGCATGTGAATACTGTTCCTTGTAAGACTTTGTGACTAAACACCCATGTGCATTGTGTAATCTCCGTATCCACTAACTGATCCCTCTTCCCAAAAATAAACTTTGACCTGGAGCCAAGAATCTTTTCAAGCTCCGACTACTCCGACCGTCAGTTATTCCAGGGAGTTGGGGAAGTACACAACTTTCACACTCAAGTCAAGGTCTCCGTAAAATGAAAACGAAAAGATCTCGAGGATTAGTTCTTCGATCTCTAGTTTTATTTTGTTGTCTCATAATTAAGTGTGAAGCAACTGCGGATTTATTTCCTTATGGACTGGATGAACGGGACACTCTGTTGTCCAGGGACAGTGATGACATTTCATCACCTGAGTTTCGTCTCAGTGTACCAATCATTTTCTACGGAGCAAGGCAGAATTCACTTTTTGTAAGAGAAATTCATCATTATTTTTATAAATGATATTATTTGTTCCAAATACTTCTTGGAAAGCGTGCGTAGTGTCAAATTCTTTCTTTTAATGATCTAGAGATCGAACTTTCGTGGGAGCCAATGCTTCTATTCCATGATTTGTTTACTAATAAAAATTGAGAATACTCAGATTTTTCAAAAAATGCCGGATGCAGATAACTGGAATCGACAAGGATTTTAGGCACATAGAATGTTGTCAACCGAGTTGAGCATGACAAGATTATTGTATTAAACGTTGGCACGTTACAATATTTGGCACGCTGATAAGAATCCACACCTGAAATTATCGAATAATTGACACACATTTCGAAATTCTTCGTGTACACTATTATGCGCTTTATTTTCATCGGTGTCCACAGTGCGCTTAAAATCGCGTCTCGCGCTGCTCTAAGGATACCGGCCATTTTTTGCATTATCGCAAGTACGTGAATTGTTGGAACGTACAATTATTCTTCAACAGGTTTGATGGTGTGGCAAATTTGATCAGGACATTAGTACACAAGCGACAAAATCTCATTTGATCGGAATCGAAGTTTCGGAAGTACATTGGAACTGATAGATTTTTGGCGTTTAATCAGAAAATCAGATTTTCATATTCTGTCATTTAACACATGTAATAATTTTTACAGGTGAATCAAAATGGCCTTATTTCATTTCAAACGGATATCCCGCTTTTTATCAACATGCAATTCCCGTTGGACTATCCGAGTATTGCCCCTTTGTACTCTGATGTAGACACCAGATTAGGAGGCTCTATTTATTACAGGTAAGTGACGATTTACATCTCTGACATTACGAATGGAGAAACCTAAATAGACAATTTAATTACTTTATTAATCTAGAAATCTATAAAATGCAAATAGTTGTAGAAATATGAACAATATTAGATAAACATGTCATATCACAATGACAGCATAAGACAGGCCTGGACAATGGTCATCATTTGAACAAAATTAACCTTCCAGCGGATTGCGTCATTTCGTTCGTACCCTACGCATTCATTGTGGTACGCAAATGCGTTAAGAATTCCAAACTGGTTTTTTATTATTTATGCGTTCTCTGCACTAACTTAATGCACTTGCTATCCGGATGTAACGTAATAGTAGTTCTTTTATGAATTGAATATTTGACTCATCGGTTTTCTAAGGTTGGGCTTACAATGATATCATATTTTTCATTCATGAATGTGCGGCTTACTTGCTTTACAGAGAAACCCAAGGGGCTGATCTCCTGGAGCGAGCCGACAAAATCTTAAGAGATCATTTTACGTCAGCATCAAGTTTCCAGCCGACGAATCTCGTCATTGTAACATGGGACGGAGTGGGCTACTTTGACAGAAAAAGTGACAAGGTTAAGAAATATACACTTTAAAATAATAGTTTAAGTCAATTTTAGCACATCTACTATGATTGGGGTTGGATTCCACAGGAAGGAATGGTGGAGTAATATTTTCTACTTGAATTTTCTCTGCTATATTTTCTAGTAGGTGAGAAGGAAGGATAACCCATTCTCCACAAAAAAAACGTGTATATATTTGACCATGTCTCATGTGTACGTCAAATATCAATTAATGGCAGATATTTTTGGCTCAGTTTTACTAACCGTTTAGTTCAATGTTTATTTCTTTTATGCACGCGAAAATACAGAATAAATGGCAGAACATGCTAGATTTTCGTAGGTTATCGCTCCCTACATGTTTCAAAAGCGATTAATTTTATAAGCAGTGCGAAACAGAGCAGAATTTATTGCACCGAAGTTTGGCAAAGTTGGGAGAAACCTGTGCAATGTTCTCAATGTTCAAATTTTTGGCACAAAAATCACCACTGGTTGATCTATTTTTGTTTAATTACTTTCGATTTCGCACATCTGGTTTTGCAAGTTTAGACTTTTAGGAATTCTTTAACAATTTTTATTTTAAGTCTGGTGGTTTATTTATGTTGAATAGTTTCGCGTTGCGGCATCTCTTTATTTCGTACAACTACAAGACAACCTTCTATAAAGTGAACTCGTGAATTTGAAAAAAATAGTTTATTATCATATTAACTCGATAAATGGCAAACTCTATATATTGTTTAGAGCGCCCAAAGCTGAGTTCGATTAGAGGAAGTATTTAATGGGAGTGGATAGCCTGACAATCATATTTTAGAAAATCGCGTGCTTAAATTATGCTAAATATTGTACACTTACACCTATATTTACATCCTCATTTATGTGATGATCGTCGACATGCGAATGCCTTATTAGTTTCAATGCACGATCATCATCTTGACGGGCTACATATGGAATGACTAACCTTTGACCTTTCTTATGTTCAAAGAATGAATGTACTTTCAGTTTCAGCTTTTTATGAGCGCACTTTTGCTTTTGTTGTACCTGTTAGATATTTGCCCAGTCGGGCCGATGGGCTTTGAAGGACTTATCGGACGAACTTAAAAAAGTGAGCGAAGGATTCATTTCCCTTCCTAGAATATGATTTGAGCGTGGAACATACTAAGAGTTAGACATTTAATTGATAAATGTACAATGAAACCTGTCCAAGTGACCATCATAAACAGTGGCGACCTTCTTACTATAAATGTATTTTGTCCCATGAGCATCGCCTTCCAAATCTTGACACACTAATCGCTTAAAATTTCCAAAATATTCAAGTTTTTGTTTGGAGTGGCCCGTTTTTCAATAGCAATTTACTGATTTTTATCCAGTTTTGAAATTAAACCGGCGAACTTGTCCATTGCGACTACGGCGATGTTCCCAACAGACTGGTGGGGAAACGTGTTTTTTTGCGCGTGAAATGGTTAATATCTAATTCAAGATTTGCGATTTACAGCGGAGTGAGTTGATACATTTTGGAATTTTTTCAAACAATATATATTTTTTTAATTTTCAGTCCAATACATTTCAACTGGTGATTGCAACGGACGGCGTGGATTCTTATGCAATCTTTAACTACAAAAATATTGAATGGATACAAGGATCTGGGAAAAATCCAAGTTTACCGGACGCGAAGGCTCAAGCCGGTCTAATTTCGGGAAATGGACCTTATTTCTCACTCCCAGGCTCTGGAACTGATCAAGTCTCCAATACACACAAGTACAGTGCATTTTTGTAGACCACGACCACCTACAGAGTTCTACTGCATCTTAACTAATACATGACACCACTTTACTAAAAATGTAGGGCACCTAAACAAACCAAACACCCATACATTCTACCCTAAATGAAATTCCTTTTTCGTTTAGTCTACCGCATTTTATGTGTTTACAACTCTTAGGACGACCAAAAACCAGATATTTTACATTAGCCCGGCTCCGCGGGACTTATTTCCGCTCTGCTCTGGTGGTGGTAAACCGGTAGCCGGCATAACGAAAATGATCGACAAGTGCGGGAGAAAATCGACAAAAAAGATACAGATACAGATAACTTTCCAATATTAAATCCATTTAGAAAAAATAAGTTTTCATTCAAATAATCAGACCTATTTTTGGGTCAGCCGTTGAGATTTTCAACGTCAATAAATAATGCTCATGAAAATCCGGGCATTTAGTTGTCGCTTCCACCATTGCCTAGCATTGTTGTTCTTAGTGTTCGAACAGGATCGAAACACCTCTCGGAATAAGTAAATGGAGAGAAATACACCCTATGAATATCCCGGACCTTATAACTACATAACTATCAGAATGGTCGGATTTAACTGTTTGCATTTTCTATATCGTGTCAATGTTGAGAGGTGCCCATCAAGCAATTTTTTTCTCAAAATTTTGAGCTTTTCTTACATTCTTAAATATTTCCAGTCTAAATTTTGAGAAATAAATTTTGATTTTTTTTTAATTGTAACGCCTTTGTTGGGCACCTCTCAACATTGACACGAAATGTAAAATGAAAATTTGGCATTTATTTTAACCCGCGATTTTTCAATTTTTATGAGGAATACAGGAATTTTTTTGACCAAATTTTTGAAGATAGGCAAAAAATGTACTTCATTTGTGCTGACTGTTATGTCAGGAGATCCCCCAATTAGTGTGGAAAAGAGTATGGCGGGTCTAGGCGAAACTGTTATGTCGTGAGATTCCCTGGCCAAGATATGAACGTTTTTAAGCTAGTTTTCATAATTATTTCAATAATATATCAACCATAAAGGTTCGAATTGAGGTAATACAAAGAAATCCAGAAAGCAAATGTTGAAAACGAAATTGTTGAGACAATTTTAGCACCAACTCAATTTTCTAATTTTAGCCGCCCTTAACTTGCACTTTCTTTCAATACACTACATCCTGCAAGTGCAACTTGTAAACCCGCAGAAAATAAATACATTTAATCTATAAATAGAATAATATGTATAAGTTTGACTTTGAGCTCCACATGTAAAGGTTAGTAAAATAATCTTGTACGTTTAGGCGATCAAACTTGGGAGACGAAGGCGTCTGGGCTTTCCGAATCGGAAGTATTGGAGACGAAATACAAGAACCAGACTTGAACATTGGAATAGGTTAGTAGAATGATTGACAGCAATGTGTTAAAAACTATTCGAGTTATAAATAGATATTTGAATCATCCAGCTCAAATGTACACGCTTAGTGTACATATAATTTGTCCTGTAAGTCCTGGGTTCGATTCCCAGGGCCGTCATTCATTTTTATGGTCAAGATATTAAGACCAAAATTCATCATTTTTAGATACAACTTCTGAGTCTAGTGCGACCTGCCGTTATGGCGCCACACAATGTCACAGTCAGTCAAGATGCGTTGATTACTCCCCAGGATTTTGTTGCAGTTGCGTTGAAGGGTTTTATGGAAATGGACGCACATGTCTCCAAGATGGTAATACACAGTGTAACGTTTGGACGTACGTACAGAGTCGTTTATAGAAATGTTTAACGTCGTTTGCTAATCGCCCTGTACAGACAAAATTTGCCACCTTCAGTAAATGTTAATAAAATGTACGGTTTCTAATTGACGACAGCCACTCCTCAGAGGGTCACCGGGAAGGTCAAAGGAGTTCTGAATGGTGTGGCAATAGAAGATGCAGACCTGTTTTCATACATTTTACCTGGAGATGGACGAGCTTACACGGCCATTGCAAAACTCCCAGATCGCCTGGGCTATGACTTTCAGACATTGTCGATTCTTGGGACAATTATTGGTTGGCTATTTAGTATTCCGGTCAAAGGAGCACCGAATGGATTCAAGTTGACAGGTGAGTTTAAAATTTGATAAGAATTTAGATCCGGACAGCAGGTCCCAAGAAATTTATCGCCTCGCGTTCATTTCCAGGTGGAGTGTTTAACTATACGGCTGAAATTTCATTTCAACAAACCGGTCAAAAATTATCAATTCACCAAGTGTACACTGGTTTGGACGTATTCAGTCATTTAAAAGTTGAGACACGAGTTCACGGGAATACTGCAAATATACCAGTCGGGAAAGCAATTGAGGTCAATGATTATGAAATGCTCATGACACGTGTTTCTCGTGGAATCATTCGTTCCCAATCAAATCATAATTATCGAGTTGAAGGAACATCCAATGATTACCCATTCAGTGTGGAACAAACAATTACTTACGAGGAATGTCAATGGGCATCCCCGGTTCCGGTAGAACTTGAAACAACCAAGTTGAAAATTGGAAGGAATTATATCATTTATGATGCTGTCCAACAAATTGCAAGATACGCCATCACTAGTAAAGTGACTCCAACCGAAGGTAAGAGAGGCTTGTGGAGTTTGATTTGATTTTAAATGTTCTGCTTATTGTAAGCTTCAATTAATACATTTCGCTATCTTACGTCTTATCAATCGATAGGTGATGATCCTTGCAAAGAGAACAAAGACAAATGTGGACCTAATTCCGCTTGTGTGGCTACGGATGACTCATTCAGATGTATTTGTAGTTTGGGGTTAGTTTTTTATTAATTTTGTGTGTAATTTATGCTTTTTCTCTAATTCAAAGGTCATTCGTTTTTTTACCACTCGTCTTCCCCGTTTTCCTCCTTTTTACACTTGGTTTTCTGTATGAACGCCCCAGATTGTAATTTCTCTAGCCTCAGTTCCAAAAAAAAATCTAGCCCCAAACGAAACCTTCTCTGATAATATTTTCTAAAATATCTTCTGTTGTTGATTAGATTTGAAGAAGAATATAGAGAGGGAGATGAACGAGACGCCCAAGTCAAGAACTGTGTCGATATTGACGAATGCGCCATCGGTACTTCTACTTGTGACGTTACCGCTACTTGTATTAATTTAGCCGGTTCTCACCGGTGTGAATGCCAGCCTGGTTATTCTGGGGATGGGTATACTTGTACAAGTAAGAAACAAATCAAATTCGTACGTCATCCGTGGAATTTCTAACATTATAACATTTTCTAGAACTTTTATCGTGTGATGATGTTCAGTGTGGTCAGAATGCTAGGTGTGTGGAAGCGTCTTTGGGTGAACCTGAGTGTAGATGTTTACAAGGATTTACTGGTGATGGGTTATTTTGTTACGAGAGAACGGCAACGGGTGAAGATGCCGCTGCAGGTAATTTGTCACTAAAATTTAAAATTGGAGGAAATTTTAATTAAAAAAAATTCTAGGAGCTGCCCCAGATTGCAGACAAGTTAGGAATTTGTGTGATCCATTTGCGGACTGTCTGTTCAGTAAATCTAGCCGGTCTTACATTTGTAGTTGCAAGAATGGCTACACCGGCAATGGTGTGGTGTGTATGAGAGAAGCCAGTGGTAAATAACTCCAAAATTATCAATTTTAAAATTATGATAAATTTTTAAAAGATTATTGTGCTTGAATGTATTCAGAAACTTGTGACGTTGTGAATACTTGTCATCCAAATGCCATTTGTCGGTTGGATGAACATTTGAATGAAAAAGTCTGCAGTTGTCGGGCTGGATACGTCGGAGATGGATTCCATTGTTCACCAGTAGAACGGCCACGTAATTATCCAATTCTAAATACCACTAATTTATAACAAGACGGACTTAGAATAATTGGAATAATTACAAGCGCTACTTATAGACGTGCCGGAGACCAATCCAGAGCCAACTTGTTTGTTATCTTATTGCTGGTGTCCTGCCGGATATACATATGAATCGGAAAGGAAAGAATGCCACTTCAGTGAACCAGTTACTTGTAAGTTTTATTTAATCGTTTCAGGATTTATTAATCTAATTTCTTTGCTAAAGTCAGCACTCCATATAACGAACTCATAAAATTCATGCAAATTGGTCCGACACAGCGAGGGTTTAACAAATATTAAAGGAAGGCTACTCGAATTCCTTAATATGACGACGTAGTCCGAACGATGTTTTCTTTAAAAGGAGTTGCTCGACGTAGAGAGTAACGTTATAGCGAGAATTAATTGTTAGTGATAATCTTATACTCAAATAACTTTAAATTCTAGCTCCTGAATCAACTTGTGTCGACGACCCTTCACTTTGTGACACAAATGCTGCTTGCTTGTATCAGCGGAACGAATATTTGTGTGTCTGTAAGGCCGGGTTTACAGGAGATGGCCGGTATTGCCTGCAAGGTAAGCTAAAATCTGTAATTAATTAGATTGATTAAATTAATTTGAAATTATTGGTGTTATTTTTGTTTATCTCAGATCAAGTCGAGAGCAGACAACCGGGACCAACTTGCTTGGCTGATCGCTGCTGGTGCCCTTCTGGTTACTCTTATGACGCCACAAAACGTTCTTGTCAATATGTGGGTCAAACACACCGTGAGTATATGTATATTCTATAAACTGAACTGAACTTCACTTTTAGCTAACTAATTGATGTACTACTAATTCCAGCCTCCGAAACTACTTGCGACGCAGACTCTTCTCAATGTGACCAGAATGCTTCATGCTTACCTGAATCAGATCGCTACGAATGTGTCTGCAATTTAGGTTTCACTGGTGACGGAAGATATTGTGTACAAGGTGAGAAGTTAATTGATTAGCAATACGATTCGTGAATTCCACGGCGGCGTAGCATCCCCAACCACCTCGCCGCTTTTATTGTGATCACAAAATAACACAGAGATATATGAAATATTGTTACTTTATGAAAACAACAAAACATGGCGTTGCTTTTTGTTGGATCAATTTTCATAAATCATTAGTTAAGTCAGGAGGAAAAAACGCCCCCTAACGATTCTATTTTTATTTAATCCAGAGCAGGCTCCAAGACATCCTGAGCCAACGTGTTTGGCTGATCGCTGCTGGTGTCCTTCTGGTTACACCTACGATAGTAGTCGACGTGCATGCACTTACGAACACGTCCCAAGTAGGCTTTCTATTGACAAAATTTTCAGGGGTAATTTATAACTAACTAAATAATAATTCTATTGTTTTAGCTACGACGCTTACATGTGGAGCCGACCGCTCACGATGTGATCCGAACGCTGCTTGTAATGGCGTCGTATGCGTGTGCAACGCCGGATACACAGGAGATGGCAGTACATGCTCCCTTCTAGGTGAGGTTCTTATTTTTTTCTGTTTTTAATTAAGATTTTGTTATTTAATAATTTATTAAATTCACAGATCTGTGCTCAAGTCATAGTGAGTGCAGCCAATTCGGAGAATGCGCATACGACAGGGTATATGGTCGTTACGCTTGTGCATGCCGATCAGGATTCGAAGGTGATGGGATTAATTGTCGAGGAAATAGTAGTCTTGGGTGTGACCTTCTCCGAAATTGTGACGTGAATGCTCAATGTACTTGGGATCCGAGTTTGTCAAAATATGCGTGCCGTTGTAACGCAGGATATCGTGGAGACGGAATCGCGTGTTTGGAAGATTTGACCAGTTGTAATACACTGCAGAATTGTGGCACTAATGCCGAATGTGCCTACGATGATTATGCAAGGGCTTACCAATGTCGGTGCAAGGATGTAGGTTTGAAATACTATCAGACGCAGGGGGGTTCACAAACTCGTACAAAGTTGCACGGGCAATTAAAGTTTCTGAACCACCCTGTAAATTCCGGTAGTTCTTCACAGATAGTTAATTTTCGACACTGTTTTAAAGGGGTACGAAGGAGACGGGTATCGTTGTGAATCTAACCAACCATGTTACGTTGATACAACTGTCTGTGACGCAAATGCAGAATGTCAACCGAATCGAGAAACACGAGAATGGAAATGTCAATGTAAAGAAGGATTCTTTGGAGATGGAAAACAATGCAGGGCCGAGATTCGACGGAATGAAAATGTCCTACTTGTCACGAAGGGAATGTCTATCATTCGTGTTCCCCTGAACGGGGAGGAATCTCACCCCTTGACAGTTGAACCGTTCCAAACTGCAATAGGAATTGACATTGATTGTCCGAATCAGAAGGTTTATTGGAGTGATGTCGCAGGAAGAGAAATAAAACAGTCTTCGTTCAATGGCACAGACAAATCATCATTCTTGGAAACGGGTAAATATTACTTGTATTGAGTTTCTCTAAACCAGAAGAACAGTATCTCAAAGATTGTATGAAAATAGAGCAAAAAGGAAAATGATGATTTTGGGCGTGTTCTGGTCGTGAAACCGTTCAAAATCCGACTTTTAGAGGTCGTTTTCTTACTAAAACTTTTACTTCAGCGCTCATCAGCGCTGCTACGCGTTTTCTGTACAGTTTTATCAATATTCATTTTCGTACAGATATTGGATCGCCGGAAGGTCTGAGCTTAGATTGGGCATCCGAAAACTTGTATTGGACGGATTCACTCAAAGATACAATTGAAGTTGCGAATCTCAAGACAAAGAATAGGAAAACACTCATTTCGACCAATTTGGTCAATCCACGTGGTATCGTCGTTTATCCAGCAAGAGGGTACGTCTGGAATCGGAATCCAAAAATATTTTTAGTTTGGGATTCCATTTGAACATATCCTTTGTGTCCTTTCAGACGACTTTTCTGGAGTGATTGGAATCGTGACTATCCAAAAATAGAATTTACTGGTTTGGATGGTTTAGGAAGACAAGTTCTAGTCGGCGAAGGCTTGGCACTTCCAAATTCCCTGGTTATAGATGTAGCCACAGACCAATTATGCTGGGGAGATGCCGGAACTCACAAAATAGGTACGAATTTGTATTAAAAGCAAAAATAAAACTGAATAAAATTTTGATAAATACTTTGTATTATCAGAATGTGTTGGAATCGATGGTCGAAATCGTCAAACTCTAGTATCCGCTGTTAAATATCCATTTGGACTTGTCTTGTCATCTGATACATTTTACTGGAGCGATTGGGAAAGGTAAAATATTTTAGAGAACGTGAATTCATATATTTCAAGAGAAAGGACCTTACCAGTTTGGGGCCAACAAATATGTAATTCTTTACAATTCACTTTATTTTTCTCTACCAGTAAAAAAATCGAAAGTGCATCCCGAAGCAGTGGACAAATGGGAACCAGTATTGAAGTATCCCTCGGAGGGCCTGGAAAACTTTATGGAATGGTTCTGATCCCAACTTCCTGCCAACAAGGTTATAATCACAAAACTTATTTCATGAAATTCTCATCAAAATTTTTACAAATTGACCAAATATTGTAAAATGTCTGACATCAAATTACAGTGTACAGCCCCTGCGTCTACAGTAGATGTCAAGCTAATCAAATTTGCCTGCCAAATATTCGCGGTGGAGTTTCTTGTCGTTGCACGGATTCTGCCGGTTCTGATTGCGTGGACTCTACTTAATTTTTGACGATTCAGACAGAAACAACAAACCCGTGACTTAATTACTTGAGCTCTCAGTCATTTGTTCAATGTGGTGTAAAGTTCCTTTTTTTCATTATTTATAGTATGTTACTAATTCTATCGCAAAGTTAACATTATTCTAAACAGCCTTATATGATTAGTTCTGTTATTAGTGTTCTTTTTTAATAGTTATATTCAGTGTGTAATTATGAGCATTTCTGTTGTATATTCAACATCTCATGTTCTATGCCTTACCTGTATTACATGTATACGATTGTCGTAACAGTATTAATAATAAAACTGGTACATTTTATCAGTCAAACTAAGAATTATATCCATGATATTAAATCTTACTACCGATTTCTCGGCTATAATTAGAGAATTCAATTATTTACCAAGTCGAGACTCTGCTAAGTCGACATAATTACGAAACACCTTGTGTCAGTGTGACTGGAAAAGTGGAAACACGGAGTTTGTTGTGCACAAAATTACTTAATACAACAATAATGGACTTTGTACTCCAATGTTAAATTGTCGTATAAAACCCGATTTGACGATAAGTAAATTCACCATTAAGCATATACTGGTAGGGCAAAAGTCCAAAATCCACACATTAGTGTTATTTACTAACTTAAGAGTGCGTGCAGAATTGGAGATAAGACGTTTTTTCGGGCACGGTTGGAGAGTCTATATTTTGCTATGTAATGGGCCTGTTTTGTGTATTTGTATCAGCACACGACACAAAATACTTTGTGTCAAACTATTCGTTAACAAATCGAACAATACTATCAAACCATGTATTCAGCTTATCTGTTCATAATTGAATTGTGACTAAATCATGGTCAGAATCAAACCCCTTCCCAAAATCTAAATAACACCGCAAACTATTTACGGGAAATTTTTAGTCGATGGGTTTGAATGCATTTTTAATAAGCTGTAGCCCGAACAACTATTGTGAAGGTCGCACCCTTAAAGTCAGACCGTTTGGTTAATAAAAATGCGTATAGGCCAGATGTAATTTGTGGCGTCATGAAGGTATAACGGATTCTTACTTATTGGGCACCCTGAAGGCAGTGAAGACTAAGTCATTTTTCGCATAATTTTTTGTTAATATTTTTTAACCCATCCCGAATTGATACTCTGGTAATATTCCGTGGTCTGCAGTACGTATTGCCTTGCCTTAGTCGATATATACTTTTTGCCAGTACAAAGTTCAAGTTTCATATTAGTTTATATTTTTTATATCCATTGACCTTGCAAGCTCTTCATTATACGGCACAACTGGCAAATTACACACTTCCCACTTTGTATTTAATTAACAAATGTACGCATAGTATCAATGTCGCACCGTTTTGCAAAGTGTGTACATGAATATTATGGTGCCACACAGTCTCATGAGATGTTAAAACTGCACAGGTTTACGCGAATTTGGCTCACTCGTCCAGACTGATAAGGAGACAGAGGATGTCGTGCTACATTTTTTACATTACGAAAATATAATTTTCAAAACCTGGAAAGAAAAAATATTTTTTCCACAATTGAAATATTAAATATTGATACTGTTGGCGTGAGAAGTGATTCTGCAAAAAATAAGATTTGTTGATTACATAATCATGTTGGCCGGCTTGAAAACCTTGCCTGGAGACATCAAGTACGTACTCACTTAATTGTCGGAACAATTTTTATAGTGTATGCCTATTTACAGTTTAATTAAATAATATCCTGAAAAGGTTCCTGTCTCGGGTAGTGAAGAGTTTTGTTCTTTTTCGCCGGGCTGAAAGACAGAAACAAAATGTTGGAAAAATATTTGATAGCTACGCAAATCGAAACCCAAATAAAGTCTGCTTTTATTTTGAGGATGAACAATGGACTTTCAAACGCGTAAGTATGACTGCACTAGATTGAAATAGTCAAATATTTTATTGGCACACATGTACATTTCTTATACTAATTTTATACCAGGTTCAAGAAACCAGCAACAGACTTGCCAATTATTTTGCAAGTGAAGGTTTCAAGAGGAAGGACACAGTTTCTTTATTCATGGAAAGTCGACCGGAGTACATTTGCACATGGTTGGGACTAAGCAGGGTTAGAATACTACTTGTAGTTTTTAATCATATATCTTAATGAATTTTTTGAACAAAAAATCATGCGAATATTGGAAAACATTGCAATAAATGTTGATTACAGATTGGAGTCGTTCCAGCACTTGTAAATACTAATTTACGTGCAGACCCTCTCAAGCATTCTATTAAGGTGGCAAAATCGAAAGCTATAATCTATGGATATGAACTTTCAGATGGTTGGTTGATAATAATTTAATATCAATTAGTACGAACCAAATATTCAATGGTAATTAAATTTGTTAAAAACAGCTGTTGAAGAGTTGTATCCAGGAGGCTCATTTGACCTCCCATTGTACGGCAGTGGATCAGCTCAAAATAGTAGCAGACGAATTGTGGAAGGAAGTCGAAATATAGAATCAAATTTGGATAAAAGCTCGAAAGATACTCCAAGTTCGCAATCGGATCTAAATTTGCACGATGAATTATTTTATATTGTGAGTGACCAAAATTTTTACTCCAAAGGAATCATTAAAACGAATTTTCCCGATATTTTTAGTATACGTCTGGGACAACTGGACTTCCAAAATGTGCTGTGATTAAACATGCCAGGTAAAAAATCATTTTGACCCGCGGGGTTGTTATTTGCTGGTATATTGTTAATTTTGAAATTGACCGCCAGGTTTTTTCAACTATCCTGTGGCGGCCATGTCATGGGAAGCTTGACAGACAAGGATATTTTGTACACAACTTTACCCTTGTACCACTCGGCTGGAGGTATTTTCTATTCAGAATTTAATCTTTAGACGAAAAATAATAAATTCGTGGTGGCTCTAATTTTTCAATTAATTGCGACCAGGTATGCTCGGTGCTGGACAAGCTGTTCTGTTTGGAACTGCTGTCGCCATTCGCCCAAAATTCTCAGCCAGGAGTTTCTGGAAAGACTGTGTAAAGTATAGTGCTACGGTAATTATTTGTAATTCGGAGACGTTATATACGGTACAGCAATTCTGGCAATTAATTTTTGTCGAATTTCGAATCAATCTTTTAGTCCGCTCAATACATGGGAGAACTCTGTCGATATTTACTCAGAACTCCAGTTCAGCCAGAAGAAAAACAACACAAAGTCAAAATGATGATTGGGAATGGACTCAGAGGTGAAATTTGGACTGACTTTGTCACCCGGTTCAATATCCCCCAAATCGTTGAGTTTTATGGGTCAACGGAAGGAAATTCAAGTCTAAGTGAGTAATTCTGCATTTTGTTTGAATTAAAATCTCACCATTAATTTATATCTAATGTACAGGGTGTCCACGAGAAAGCGCACATTTGTTTGGGTATTTTTCGTTGTTGGGCGGTTTAATCTCATTGCCTGTAATGTAAATATTCGTAACTACGCCAAAATATCAAACAAATGTGCGCTTTCTCGTGGACACCCTGTGTACTAAATATTACCTGGTAACCTGACGGTTCGTCAAGAAGTCGTAAAGCGTATGAACCACCTTATGCACTAAAATTAATTAATACATGTTAGAAACTATTCACTATATATTTTCTTACAGTAAACTATATGAATAGACCCGGTGCAACTGGATACATCCCACACAGATTGAGCCATAAGTTTCCAATTGCAATTGCTAAATTAGATGGAAATGGTGAACCAGTACGGGATGAAAAAGGGATAATAGTGAAATGTGGACCTGGTGAACAGGGCGAGCTAATGGCAAAAATTATCAAGAATCACCCATTCCGAGACTTCAAGGGGTGAGAAGACAAAATATCAGCACTGACTGTTACCAAAGAAGTCAATGACATTTGAAATTTACATTTGACATTTTTAGGTATGCAGCTGACAAAAAAGCGAATAAAAAGAAAATTTTTGAGAATGCCTTCGAGCAAGGAGATACTGCTTTTCGAACGGGTAGGTTGAATTATAAAAAAATAAGCCTAGGGTACATTGCAACAACTGTTACAAGTTACCCCGAAGTGTACCTCTCATCTCAACGTGCGAGTTAATTTTGTTGGCATACAGGATTCCGTGGAATATGAAGGAATCTCCCAAGTTGAGAATATACCTACGGTTTGGGTCCCGCAAATTATTCCCAGATTAAAAGGTTTTGTTTTCAGTTTTGTATAAAATCAAAATGTAAAATATTTTTTTGAAAATTATAGGAGACCTATTCGAGAAGGATGCTGACGGTTTCTTCTATTTCAAGGACAGAATGGGTGACACATTCAGATGGAAAGGTGAAAATGTATCAACGACTGAAGTCGAATATGTGATAAGCAATCTTGCCGGCCTAAAGGATGTCGTTGTCTATGGGGTCAAAATCCCAGGGTCAGATGGTCAAGCGGGAATGGCAGCTCTTTGTGACGAAGATGGCACTTTTGACGTTTCCTCTTTGTCCGACAAAATCTCGAAAGCACTACCGCCTTATGCCAGGCCGCTCTTCATTCGTGTGGTGACCGAGATTGAGATGACAGGTAAGGGATACCGCACACGCCTTATGTGTTTTCTCCAGCCCGTTCGATTTGCGAACGGGCTGGAACATGTACTTTTGATATGTTGTAGCCCTGGACCCGATGAATAACTTCCTACTAGTTCTACCCTTCCACGCTCCTTTGGATAAATTGTTTTGATAATTGTGAATTTAATTTCAGGTACACATAAAATGAGAAAGACTGACTTGCAAAAGGAGGGTATCCATATGGACGCAAAGTCAAAGGACAAGTTATACTTTTTACACGACTCAAAATATCAGCTCGTGGACAAAGCACTGCATCGTAAAATTACATCTGGTCAGATGAACCTATGAGATTTGTGAAATTATCACGCTACATTTGCCAAGAAGTCTTGACAATCGCTCAAATGTTCCCGTTTAATTTGCATTGTGGTTAAAAAAAATTATAACTACGTATTTATTTATTGAATAAACAATCAGCTCAAATTTTCGCTTCAGAACGAGATTTAAAATATTTAAATGTGGATTTTCAACCTTTTTCATTTCTTACTTCTTCCAAAAATAAGTGCCCGAAGGATTGGAAAGTTTGTCATTATTCGGAGGAGTACTTTTTACCTTTTATGAAAGGCCCAAAATACTTGAGGCTTTTTTTCACAGAAAAGTCTGATCCTAATTCAGGAGCTCAACAAAAGGTGAGTAGGCATACCTCGGAGTTGTGAAATTGAAACGGGCATATCTTGAGTTACCTCTGTTAAGTGAAAATGTTTTTCCTTAAATTGGTCCACTTTACTTCATTTTCGTTGGTGTTACCTTTTTTAACCTCTGCTAGAGTTTCATTGAGTCGTACTTTAATTCCAAAATCAAATCAACCAATTAAATCTTCTGTTATAGGACTTGGTGAGTAATTTTTTTCGTTGCATTGGATTGTACAAAACCCGTGAGAAAGTGATTATGTATTAATCAGGTCATGGGTCAAACAGACACCGCCGAGATTCTTCTACGGAAATTAGGAATGTGTCGACGACAGGATCTGCCTTGCCGAAAATCAATGGGGTAACCGTAGCTGAGTTAGCTGAATTTACACCAGCTCACGATGACAGACTATTAAGTGAGTATAATGTCGCATTTGTAAATAAACAGGGTGGTTCATAAATGTTTACACATCAACTAATGTCCGCACCTTCAGTGGTGTAGGTGGTTTTCAGTTCAAAACTCATGTGTAGCAAATATCGAAAGAGTGACAGCGGCAATATTCACTAGATTCCAACTGCATATCTTAATTTTATTTCACCAAATAACCCCAATTTCCTAAGAAGTCCGGTAGCTGGAGTAGAGGTAAATAATTATGAATCACACGGACATTTACCATAGAATCCTCTAACTGCTCCTGGCGTTTATTTATTTTAAGATAATGACGATAAAATTTCTCATGATTGGGCTACGACACGTAGTGGTTTACTGGATCAAGATAATGACAAGGTTAGTACCAAATTAACATACACGTACTTCATTAAAAATTATCTGAAAAATTAGTTTGGAATTCTTCAGAATTCCAATCGACGGATGGATCAATTTTGGCCACAACATTTCCAGCGAACAAACCGGTTATATCGTCCATATCGTCCAATAATTAATTACAATCGGCATCACCGATATCCGATCAGAAGGCGCTTTCCTGCTCGGATTCCTTACCAGAACCACCGACCGGCCGAATTTGTTCCAGCAAGCCGGTAAGAAAAACTTCAATTTTAAGTTCGTGGTTTCTATTTCCGAGGAATTACTTTATAATTATTTTCAATGACATTTTTCAGCTATAATGGTAATCTCGGGAGCCCCGTCAGTTTAATTGTCAAAGGAGAAACACCCGAGAGTTTCAACATTCCGCTTTGGAATTTGAGAAGTGTTGGTGCCACACCAAGATTTCGGATATTCTCAGATACATTTATTCCTGAAGCCCCAAATTTTTAAGTATTTCACATAATTCGTCTGTGTAATTGACTGTAACTCTCTTTCTTTAAAAAAAATAAAAATACGAGATTGAGACAATATTTAACTCAACTTCAAGCGCATATTCAATACATTACGTCTTATAAAAAATGAATTAAAAGTTAGAATGAAAACATGGGTAGAAGACACCAACTTTGTAACACTGAAATTATCGAGTTATAAATTACTAATTGACAAGGAGTTGGAAGACTCTCCTTCCATAACTGTTCATTCCAAAATAATAGGCGGCTGCTAAGGGAAAATAGTTTGTTTACTTGTCCGTTAGCCCTGTACATTTGTCTAAAATTTTTAGCTGGGTTGTTTTCGTGGAATCATCCGTAGTTATGGAATCTCCAGCCGCCTATTATTTTGGAATGAACAGTAGTTTACACTAGTAAATCTGGTCGTGAATCCACAATATTTAGTGAGTCCCAAAATCTAACTCGTTGTGTGAATGGTTCATATATGATTCGCCCCCGTTTATTAATCTCCATATAAATCGGTGCTGGATCATTCAGACTTATCGGTTTCCAAGGTATGCGATGAAATGACAATTTGGATCTGCGATAATTCAATGCATTACAAATAACACCAGCAATAAAAATTTCGATAGAAATTACATATTATTAGATCTTACTCATCTCTTGCAAAATCTGTCCAAAGTTTTACCATGGCACGGGATAGAGCATAATGCCTTGACCTTTTCTTGATTTCTGAGAGTCGGTGGGTGTTAAATATCATTGACAATTCATCTCCATGACATGCGCCTGGCAAATTAAGCTAGAATTACAATTTATCTGTACGGTATTTATTTTTGTCTCTTCCCGATATCGATTTAGGCCCAATATGGGCGTCAAATCGTATTAATCGGCCCAGCCGGTCGCCTAGAATAAGGTTTCACAAAATTTAAAATAAAAGTTAGAACTTGAGATTGGAAAACCGTTACCATAAAAAGCACTGGTCCGATGGAGAAGGTTCTGTTGGAGCCAACGCGTTTTCATATAACGAGCAAACTGAAGTTCCGGTGAATTAAAGCCACTTGTTGAAGTCCCCATGACAAGATCAAAGAGGGTTACAGGCGCTTTATGTGAAAAATAATAGAGGTAGACAGGTGCATATTTTGCCTGGAGCTCAGCAGCTTCTTTCGTCGGCCGATAGAAAAATCGGTCTGAGAACATATCAGTAAAATTTTGCATGGTCTGTTGGATGTTTAGTCGCAGTGATTTTCCAAAATAATATTGACGGACTTTCTTAGGGACATCCGTATAAATGGGGTTTAACCGCAGCAGTTTTGGGAAAAGTAAATCCCAGTCATCCTCCAGTTTCCCTAAAACTAATTTGTCCCTCAGAATCTCTGTAAAATTTATCAGTTCCGTTAATATAAAAATTTCCACACATTAATATAAAACGATCACATTTTGTACCAACTCACGAGCAACATACATCAACCCTTCTCCAGAATTGACCCCTGCGAGCCAAGGCATTCTATTAAAGTTTCCGCTCTTCAAAATGTCTGACGGATTTGTAGGCAGAACTGCTTCCGAATCTTTTACAATTTCCACGACTGGACCAAATATAGAGAACTTGTTTCGTTCGGGAGTCTGGAAATTTTGGAAATCTCCTATTTGTCTAATGAATCTGAATTTATTAGCTTTACGGGTACTTCAAAATTACCACAGCTTCTCTGTGTACTCGGACAATTTCGTCAGGAGACGCCTTTCGAAGACAATTAATCATACTGGAAGAATTTGTTGTCGGACATCCCAATTGAGTTGCAAAATGTTCGGCTTGAGCGCTTTGGTCGTCAGTGAGTAAATATTTCCGGGTTGCAGTTCCGCTCTGCGATATCCCCTTGTGGAATAATCCTATGAGATGAATATTACATTATGTTTTCATGGTTAAAAATATTTTTAAAATAACGAGACACTTTTCTTGACCTTTCGAAAGTGGGGATAACATTAGATACTGAACGCAAGCCGCGCCAGCACTTTCTCCAAACAAAGTGACACTACTTGGGTCACCTCCAAATTTATCAATGCTTTGTTGAACCCATTTCAGAGCCATGATCTGGTCCCTCAACCCCATGTTTCCTCTCACAACGCCGTTTCCAGTACTCAGAAAACCTGATTTGATTTTAAACCAGATAGAAATTAAACATTGAAATTCTGGAAAGAATACTGCCGTCTTTGCGGCAAAAAGTAGTCCATTGAATTTGACTGATTTTTTTTATATTTTGTAGCCATTGACCTCCTGAAGGACAAATGCACTCTGTACGGTATCGTTAACGCGTTCATGCTGTAACAAGGTGACCTATGTATTTCTAGAGACCAGGCGGTTGGGCTCTTGCGGTCGAGTCTTCACAAAAGTTGTTCAGGAAGTTAAATATGCAGCCAAATTCAACAGAGTACTTTTGTCCAGAAGATTTTGCCGTGTTCCATTGAGCCCACTTTACCTAAAGCTCCCAAGCGATAATTAAGAGTGATCAGGACAATGTCCTCGTCCATGAAGTATTTTCCTCGGTACATGTCCGCAGAACCCGCCATAAAGAATCCGCCGTGCAAGTAAACCATCACCGGCAACAGTTTTGTAGGCTTGAGCTGGATTTAAAATGTCAGTAATAGTTTAGGAATTTGTTGACTTCACAGACTTGATCGCAGATTAGTAGTTTGTACAAACTTCTGGGGTGAAAACATTTAAGTAGAGACAATCTTCTAATCCTTGAACTCGTCCGGTGACGACAACGTCCAACTGAACACATTCTGATTTGTATCGACTCGCATCAAGCGTTTCTTCCCAGTGATCAGCAGGTTTGGGAAACTGGCATACCAAAATTAAAGTTAAAGTTACTGTTGTAGTTATTTAAACCTTTAGGGTAAGGTGTCCTAATACGCCCGGTATCTTAGTTTGCCCCAGTGTCCGCCTGCTTTGAGGACCACGTGATCAAATAGTTCAAAATAGGCGGGGCCTATTAGGTCACCTTACGCAATAATTTTTTTTAAAATCACCTCAAACCTAAGCTCACCGACAGGAGGCCTAGCGTAAGGAATTCCTAAAAATTCAAAGTATTCCCGACCTTCTCTGGACTCACTGATCACTCCTCGTACTTTCCCGTTCGGGATTCTTACTGAAGGTCTGGTTTTGCGTCTGGTACAATTAGTAATAGCCGCCAAGTACACTAACACGATAATTAGTACAATATTTGTTCTTTTCGGGGTCACAAATAATGTCTTCCCTGCCATTAAAACGGTTTGGTGTTATTCTTAACGCTGCTGTTTAAGTTTGTTACTTTGTTGTGCGACATTAGTGGACTAACATTTGTAAAAACTAATACAACAGAAAGTTGACAGTATTTATTTGACATTTGCCAATAATCATTGCAGTAGAAAGTTTGGCTTATACATACCGGTAAGCCGGTCAGTCAGTCAATGGTGAACCTCTGAATATGCAAAGTTATAAAACATTTTGGAGTATATTCTGCTAACTGGTTTACCTGATTTGCTATAAAGAAGAATGAAGGTAGTGGAGTTGTAGGGTGATTCAATTCAATTCGCGTGGAATGGGAATTTTCCACGCTGTATGTAAAATAATCAATACTCTACGAATTGATTTGGACAGAGCAACAATTCCAATTAGAAGTGAGAAATTTATTAAAATTGGGAAAACACAAACAAAATGCAATGTACTTAAAATGTGGAACAATTTTGACGGACCTTAATTGTTGACTTTAAATGATTTGAAGTGTATGCTGTTCAGTCAATGCAAAAATATTATTATCCCGACCTGATGGGAAATCAACTTAGGAATTTAATGTTTTTGAGCCAATTTTATATCCTAAGCCTATTGAGGAATGTAATCGTATGACATGTTACATGAAAAGTAATACTGACATCGAATAAGTCTCATATTCATATATTTCCGTACAATTTTCCACATATTACTTTTATCATCCATTACTGTTATACATCTCCAAATTCATATTTTGAACATGCATTAATTACAACCACGTGGTTATGTTACGTGAAGTCAGCGGTACTGGTCTATATCTTTCATCATACCTACTTCGAGCTTGCGCAAGATTAATTAATGGAACAGTACCTGGTACGACTTTGTTCCTTTTACTAGATTCAGAATGGACACGACATATCGTGACTTCAAAAATGAAGACAATTGCAGCTAACAGGACACCCAAAGCCAGAATGACCCAAACACCATTAAAATTCCTCATTCTTAAAGTCACCGGCCCTCCTTCCTCCAGGAAGATATTCGTCGAATTATTTTTCTTCTCCAATTTAAGCCGATCTGAGTGCACATAATCCAAATCCATTTGACCCCATTTAGCAAGTAAACCGAGATCCATCGACGCTTGGATGACTTTGTTCAAACCTTCTGCAAAAATGGAGTTAACTGGCATTATCCAGCCAACAGAAATCGGATAAGTTGACTCTGACGATAAAACTAGAGGAAAAGTTCGAGATCGATCTGTAAAATTTCTATGCATTATAAACTGCGCCATTGCCCTATAGGTTATGCAAGCAAATTCCTCTTCAATTCCACGTTTAAAACAATTTACAGTATCCATCTCATTCGTAACTTTTTTGTAAATCTGAGCATAGACAGTGTTGGTTGAATTCTTTAAAAGTTCGGCTCCAGCTCCGCCCACCATAGATCCTTCCAGTCCCCATTTGAATGACGATTGTAATAGTTCCAACATGTTCTCAGGTAATTTTTCAATGTCCGGAAATATTATGAATGAAATAATACGACCCCGATAAGCCGCTGAGATAATAATGGAAAAAATAAGCCAAAACGAGCAGAAAAGTTTACTTCTGAGTCTGCGTGGTGACCTAGAAATAATTTAAAATTGAAGTTATGTTATTGTCATTAATCCCACTATACAGTTTCCAAGTCCTTGCATTTTTTTTTATGGAATTCGTATCATTGAAGTGACTTCGTCGAAGAAGTTATTGTACATAGATATCGTAGACATAGACAGCTTAGCAGTAGTGATTCCCATCTGCTGTATGTTGGGGCAGGGTTCGACTCCCCGGTACTTTTAAGTCTTAGTCCAACTTTTTCTATACTGTGAGATTGAGGTTTTTCCTACGTATCTTTCCTACGTAGAGATTTTTCCCACTCTCGCTGTCTTAAATCTGTAAAGGAACCTATTGGGGAAGGAAATTCGGGTACTGCGAGTATGCGCAGTAATGATGAAATGAGGTGCATTCTGAAGAGGGGACTCTCTCCCTCGTAGAAGTAGACGTTAAGCCATCATTTGATAAAAAACGTGTGATGTATGAATTTTGTTATCGCACATGTCAGGATAGATAAGAAGTACAGAGCATAACTCCCGTGTTTTTCTTATTAAGTTGTAAGTACGTTGCGAACATTACTCAACCCAGTGACCTCATGAAATAACCGCGACACTCACTACATTGCGCCGGAGCTACTTACCTTTTGGGACTTTGTTGCAATATCGTCGCCATCATATACTGAGCTGACCAACAACAAGACCAACACGACCTATCTTGATTTCGCTTCCATGAATGCTCCAGGACAGTGAGGCAGATCAAACTCAACAAGATGGATGCCAAAAGGAGAACCCACGCTGAGAATCTGAACGGCCCAAAAATAGCCGTGATGGAATAAATCGTCCTTGGGCGTCGAGTTGTGAATGTCAACATTTCATAAGATTTTGGCGTTGTGAATTCTACAACTTCATTACGAACAAATGTTCGGGCAGTAACAAATCCGAGATCAGCTCGTCCACTCAATATGTCGCCGACGCAGCCAGTCCATCTTCCGTCGACAAGTCTACCTGTGCCACCTGGTGGGTCACAGCCAAAACCCAAGGAAGGAAACACTTTAAAAGTCACGTTGAACTTATCTACAATTTGTTTTAGAAGGTAGAATTCATCTCCATGCAGGGGTTTGCAGTTGTGTTCATCTTCGCATTTTATCTCGAACCGAAATAATGACCTTGTTGGGCTCGAAATTCGGAGTTGATGGCCATTAAAATTTTGTGTAAAATCTGGGAAGATTTGTGAAATACTTTGACCTTTGCTAGATATGTCAACTACTTGAGGCTGGCCATTTGCATTGTAGAGACGAACTGATTTAAGGATCAATCCGCCATTTCCTGCGTCATCTGAAACTGCTATTTTATATTTAACATTTCTAGCCATATTTGAGAGTAGTACTGATGAAACTGACTTTGACCTTGTCAGAAAGCAATAATATTCGAATTCATTGCGTATTTTCCGGTTTAACACACTAATA
Organism: Protaphorura glebata; assembly: GCA_034694305.1. Lineage (NCBI taxonomy): Eukaryota > Metazoa > Arthropoda > Collembola > Poduromorpha > Onychiuridae > Protaphorura > Protaphorura glebata. The sequence continues at coordinate 35,356 of JAQFYE010000377.1, forward strand.
GGAGCCAGAAAATAGTAGGACATTTCGTTTTTGAGAAAATCCGTCTGCACGTTTCGTATCAGAATGAGGTAGAATGAGCAATAGTTTGTATGTTTATGAATGGTACGATTAGACACTTTCGGAATATTTCTTTCCAGATTAGCGATGATATTCGATTGTTTGGATTCCAACAGTGTATTGTCAATCATATCTTCAAATTCAGGGTCTTCCCAGTAGAGAATGTACAGTGTGCAGTGTGGAAATGTTTGAGTTACAAGATTATGGACGAATTCCTTAGATTTGGGATAAGTTGACATTAATGTTGGTTTCGTATTCGGTAGCATGGAAAATATAAAAATTACCAGTAGCCAAAATGCGTGACTTTCATGGAACATTTTTAACTCGAAACTGGAAATAGTTTTCCAACTGTCTCCTGGACGTATGAATGTGCTTATTTGTAGTACGCAACTGTTTTGAACATGAATGAACGATAAAATAAACACAAATTCTTTTGATAACATCGAAAACCCGCTTATACTCTTGAAAAACGCCTCGGTTTTGCAGCAATTGCAAAGATTGACCCAGTGTTGACCCTTTCTATGTCAACAAACCAATCGGTCAAGTACAATCTTTAATCTTTATGAATGGTCGAGTCTGCAGTCCGTAACTATTTGTTCAACACATCGGTTGTTCTAATGGAATACAAACAAAAATTTCACTCTTGGCAAACAATCCATTGTATTTTTATTTCTTTGTAGTTAATCAACATCTTCATTCAACTGTCCAATAAATTGTAGAAAAATAGAAACACTAAGCATTTATATAGGTACATCTGCATCACAACACACTCGCGTTTAGTAGAATTAATTATTCAGTCCTAGTCCTATCATAAAGTTTTTGAGCATTTAAGACGCAATATTCTTCAAAAATGATGCACTATTCAACAAATAAAATATCCCATTACACACGCCAAACTTATCGAAGGAAACAGGGCATGGAGTAAAGGGAAATAAAATATCTAAATTAGTATTAACAATTTTAAAGATTTAGAGAGTCCCAAAATCTTATTCTATTTTCAAAAGGCTCGTCAATCATTCCTCCTCGTTCATCTAGGTTCAGGTACTTGAGCGTCGTCTGATTTAAGTCTAGAGATGGCCAGTAAGTTTGTTTAAATTTAAGATGTCGTCTGAAAGTACAAATTGAGATATAGATAATTTAAAAAAAAATTAACCGATTTGAAAGTGAATGTTGCTCACACTTAAATCTTTCCACGTTCAAACTCAAAGCCAATTTTGAGCTTGAAGGGAAGGTTTAAGTGTGCGCAACATTACTCGCTCATTACTTACTCATCTCTGGCAAAATCTGTCCAAAGTTTGACTAGTGCCTTAGACATTTTGTAGTCCTTAGAAGACTTCCCAATTTCAGCAAAAAAGTGCATGTTGAACAATAATGGTAACTCGTCCGCATGACATGGACCTTAAAGCGATTCAAAAGTTAGGAACACCAAATTTATTTGTTCCAATCATTCCAAACTTCTTACCATAATTTGGCGTTTTAATCCTGAGAATATATTTGTTGAATACTTCTCGTACAACTTCTATGGCCACTTGAATTTCCGCCGGGAATATTCCTGTCGGAGATATCCACTTGAATAAATTAAACAAACTAGTCTCTCCAGAGTACGACAAGTAGTAGAGATACACGGGAGCTAACTCAGAATGTTTGAGTGCAGCTTTGTGTGTAGCTTGAAAGAAATTACGATCCGAGAATAATTTTGTAAAATTTTCTACTGCATCTTCCGGATTCATCCGAGCAGAATTTCCAAAGTAATAACTTCGGATTTCTTCAGATGCTTTCAAATTACTCCGGTCATATGATAATACTAATGGGGCTAATCTGTTCCAGTCTTGATCCAGTCTTCGCAAAAGACTTCGGTCAGCCAGAAGACCTAAAATTAAATACTTAATTCAAAAACAATCAATATATTCGAAGAAAAAATTTAAGAAACTTACGTCCCATGTTGAATAAACCCTCTCCAGCATTCACACCTGTCATCCAAGGGACTTTTTTGAAGTTTCCTTTTTTAACAATCGCGTTTGGATCTTCGCTGATGAAAGTGTCTGGATGTGGCGTTACCTCAATACTAGGTACGAATGTGTCATATTGGCTTCGAAATGGCGACTAAAGTGTCAAGTAAAATTAATTTATAAGCATTATTCGGTTTATTTGCAATAAATGCCATAGAGAAAAGAGCGAGATATACATTTTGCAGAGTTTCGTGTAAAAAATCTTATGACCTATTGATGTCGTCACCGCAACACTCAGCGGTCTAGCGATTTGAACCCCAGTGCAGACTGTCAGTCTGACTTTGCCATCAAATCATATTATTATACGGTCTGGTGCCAGTTACGCAGGATTTTGTCAAGTAAAAGAAGTAGACACCTCTGTAATTAGTAATATTACTTTTACCAGTTTTACACCTAACGATATATTCAGAGGTCATGCGATTTGAACCCTAGTGCAGACTATCAGTCTGACTTTGCCATCAAATCATATTATTATACGGTCTGGTGCCAATCAGGCAGGATTTTGTCAAATAACAGTAATAGACACTTCTGTAATTAGTAGTATTACTTTTACCCCTAACGATAAACTTGAATTATTTCATCCCACATCCTAACCTTAATTTGTATATTTTATTGTCCCTCAAATGCTGCAATTATTACATTGACCATGGGCGCAGAAAACAAACCTATTTCTCAAAAACAACAATTATAATGTAATCATAGCGAAAGAATTCAAATGAAATGAAATATCTGAACTTGGCCTCGCAATCCGTCCATACGTGCCGTACAACTCACACTCATAGTAAATAAATATTAATAAATATTGAGAGTTTAAAGTCCGGTTACTTTCACCCTTTGGGTCTTGTCACAGACTTCGCTCTGATCCGATC